>PVKH010044175.1:0-10633 GCA_004027955.1 Chaetophractus vellerosus | reverse complement strand
ATTCAATCACTTAAGCATATAACTAATTGTGGACATGACACAATATTAGGCTTTATTTGAGTCTAAAATCCGTGATTCCAGCCAGGGAACTTTTTTATCCATGGGGCTCAGAGGCTGGTTCTGATTGCTCAGGAGATGTGTATAAGGCTTCTAACTATATGCACACCCTGGGTTCTAAACAACAGCTCTTCCTGCAGGCTCCATTTCACTTCTCTTCCATGTGAAACAAGACAGGTTAAAATGTGTTTCCTGACAGGACTTCTATTTTGTTTTTTGTTTTTTTGTTTTTAGGAGGTTCCAGGGATTGAACCCAGGGCCTTGTACATGGGAAGCAGGCGCTCAACCACTGAGCTACATCTCCCCAATGAGAGTTGGTTTTTTTGTTTGTTTGGTTTTTAGGAGGTACCAGGAATCGAACCCAGGACCTTGTACACGAGCTACATCCGCTCTCAGGAGTTCTATTTTGAAAGACCGTATGCTCAGTGTGTACCTTTATGCTTCTTGTTCCTCCTCAGTCAACAATATATCAGTCAATTGCTTGTCAGAGACGCTGAGGGGCTGGCAGGTCCCCATAACCTGACTAAGATAAACTGCCAAGAGATGCTTGCACTGGAAAACAAAACATACAAACTCATTAGAAACAAGCAGAGCCATGGTTGGCCAGGCTAACCGAGACCTCTGATTACTACATTTGGTAGGAAAGAACTGGAGCACAATGATTCTGAGCCTTTAACCCACTGCTGAAAAACAGAAGATAAAGGAAATGAGACAGATGTATTCTTTCTAGAATTCAGAGGGGACAGAAGGTTTATTCTGCTTGCTGCTTTGGGAGATACTTTTGTTCAATAGGGGTGACCATGTTGAATCCTACATTGCAGGACAGAGCTTTAGGACTTGAAGGGGCCTCATTTTCAATCCTGTCATTTTGAAAAGCAAACTGACGGCATGTCAGCTGTGAACATCACCTCTTGGGCAGTGGGATACCCATCTTGTGATCCAATTCCTGAGAGGTTTTCTAATTTTAAGAAGATAAGTGTGTAAAAGAAAGGGGAAGGATGGAGTGGATGCTACAGTTTTCTTCTTTGGTAGGAGTTGAATAGCTACCTGCTGCTTGGTGGGTAGTGTCTTTCCCTTTTGGAATAAGGAGTTGTGTGAGCATGTCCTGTTCCTCCTGTGAAACTGGCAAAGGCATCAAGCTGCTCTCCTGCCCATGTGAAAGTCAAGGATGGCCAAATGCCAGGCTCAGGTAATGGGGAGACACCGCCTCATGGCTATTGTTGGGGATATGCAAAGTTGCCAATATACAATTTAGTTCCTATTTTTATTGGGTCATCTAATTCCCCAGTGCCAACTTTCAGGATTACCCTGTTGTATTCCCCAAAGCTTCAGCCATGGCCTTTTAAATAAAAAAGCAGGAAAATGATTCAGTTCTAAAAAATTATACTGCATTTTGAGAGGGTAAACCCAGGACCATAAACTACTATTTATTTCAACATGTAGTAAATTTCCATTTTGCATAACTCTCCTCTCAATGCACACACAGTAAGGATTAACAGTGTCTCCTAACTCGACCACAGTGGGAAAGCCTTCCCCATCCTCACCAGGAGACTTTCACTCTTCCGCAGCACTGAGAAGGCAAATGCAGGACATGAACAGTAATGACAAGAGGCCAAGCAAGTGTATGTTTTACCAGAACTTCCAAGAACCTAGAAAAGAAAGGACAAAAGGGATCAGACTTCAAAAGATGTGCTGGAAAACCCCTTCTTTGAATTTGTCTATTTGATGACTCAGTTGTTCTGCAAATTGGACTGGGAAGAACTGCAGGGATGCTTTACACAGAAGGGGAAACTCACCTTCCCCATGTGGGGTCTCTTCCCTCATTATCTCCTGTACTCCACACCTGTGGACTCCATACAAGGGAACTGAAGAGTTTCAGGCTAACCCATGGGCACACACCATTTTGTTCCTATGCTTAATGATTCACAGGGCCCACTCCTTGGCTGTCTATGCTCATAAAAATGAGTGGAGGGACATTTCTCTCATCTACACTTTATTGCAGTGCTTCTTAATCTTTGGTATTTCACAGCACTTTTGTAAATTTCTAAAGCTTCTATCACATACCTCAAAAGAGTGTGAAAACAGGTAAAGACTGAGTGGAGGAAAGGAAGAAAGTGGGAATAGGCTCTTGAAAAGCATTTGACAGTGGGGAGAAAACAACCTTGCAAAAAGGATGACTCAGCTGCATGGGATGGAAGTCTCAGAAAAAGAGGCAAGCCTGGATCTGCCTATTTATCCAGCAGAAGGGAGGGAGGCCACAGATACAGGGAAGGTGGGTGGATGTAGGTCCAGACCAAACAAGCAGCCTTGGTGACAATCAAAAGGTACAATAAGGAGAGCTATAGGGAAATTATGATGTGTCTATAGTGTAAGTAGACAAGCTTGTTGGAGAAATCACTTGTTTAGTCTTGACCACCAAGCAGCCAAAAACTTTTTGTTGGGAGCTTCATGCCTAGAATTAATTTCCAAACGAGTAAGTGTAAGATTATTATTAGATTATTAGTAGTATCCAAGGGAAATAGAAACATCCTGAGGGTTATTTTATGATGAACTGCCTCTTAGGAATTTGCCACAGGGTCTTCAAATTAGTTTCAGGCTCTAAGATGGCAATCTAAATGAAAAAGCCAAGACTTGTTTTCTGAAATTTCAATGTCAGCATTCTCTTCTTGCTTCTTTATCCTCCACAAAGATTAAGCAACAGGTAAGGCACAACCAAAGAGGAAATAGCAGATTCAAGTGTTTTGCTTATGTTTGTAACACAACACATCCAGTGATGTACTTGATACTGTCATGTCAGTATAACTTTTTTGACCAAGTCAGTAAAATTCCTTGGAGGTTGCTAGATTACCAAAAATGGCCAACTATTGGGTAAGAAGATGTTTCCTGTATCCATTAAAGATGCAGACCCAGTTACGAATTAGGTATTGAAAAACAGCCACATCTTATGTATTTCCTCTCTTGAGGTGTTGGCATGTTATAAACATCTCACCTATACCATTGAGTATCCATGGGGAATTTCCTTAGAATGTTTGGAAAACTTAAACTGGAGGGAGAGCGTTGAAGCAGAATGTTTTCCACTTAATCCTGGAAGAGAACCCACCAACATCTGGCATTCTTGGGTCTCCAACTATTAATACAACTTTAGATTTCTTTCTTAAGTTATTTCCTGTGTCTCTTCTTGCTAGATATAAATTTAGGTGGATATAAACCTCTGGGATTATACACTGACTTTAACTGGTTCCTTATTATTGAGGGTCCCAATCCATCAGATTGCTCCCTGGACTGTGCTGAATAAATGCCTGGTAACTTTGGAACAGGGAGAAGTTCTACAGAGGATCCCTTGCCTCATCCTTTCAAAGGCTGGCTAAGACTCAAAGTAAAACATTCAACTGCCTGAGGCAGTAAATACTGTAAAGAGATGGTAAACTTTGACATTACTTTTTCCTTATCCAGTAACCGACAACCAATGAACCCAAAAAATCAGGCAAAAATCTGAGTTAGAAATGTTTAGAACTGGAAATTGACCTTAGGGATCATCTAATTTAATCTCTTCACCCTTCAATGGAAAAACGACCTCCTTTTACAGGAATTGCTCCTAGTTCTCCAACTTATAGTCTGGAATGTTTATCCCCAGAAGGAAGAGAGCTTTAAAAAAGGAAACATGCAGCAAAGAGGATACTCAGACCCATGACTGGACTTGTGTGAGCCTCACTTGGAGGAAGTCTGCTGTAGTTTCAGCTAGGTTCTAAGGAGGACCTACCTACAAGCTCATCCATTCATGGGTAGTTTTATTTTACGATCTCTCTAAGCCTCTTAGGAGCCTTCACAGTGGTAAACTGCATTATTGTACCTCGTGTTTGGTGCCTCTGTCTGCAAGAGGATTATACATTCCTGCCCTAATAAATACAGGCTGGCTATGTGAACTGCTTTAGCCAGTAAAATGTAAAATGAGCAGAAACACTAAAAATTAAGTACTATGAACTGTTTTCTCTCTGTCAGGTAAGATCCACAGTGTTACAGACAGGGTATGTCTATTACCTGGGATCCCTGAACAGAGATCACCTGGGATCCATGAACAGAGACATTTTGGAGTAGAGCCGCAACTGATTTGTCTTGGGGAGATAGCATGAGTGAGGGAAAAACTTTTTAAGCCTTTGAGATTTGGGGTTCATTGTTACCGCATCATAACTTAGACTCTACTGACTGGTACATCCCCCTTCCTAAGTGAGCCAAAACAGTTTTATAAAAAGCAGCGTAGGTGACAGTAACATAATGGTGATGTTAGGATAATTACACATTATACCTGGAGGACAGTAAAAAATATTAGAAGGTTGACTTCTAAAAAGATAACTATCCAGGCAGTGTCTGACTAAATTTTATCATAAGCCAAATTCTTACTATATAACTATACAATGAAATCAGTAAGGTCAATTTAAGGGTGGATAAGCTTTCTACAGCCTCATTTAATTCAAAGTCCAAGCTGACTATCACAATTCTAGGAAGTTAACACTTTTATGACTAAAAAGCAATGTAATATAATACAGGATATGAATAATGAAAACTAAACAGTCAGTGACCCCTGGGAGGAACAAAAAGTCAACAATAATTAAAATATTTCAAGCAAAATCTTTAAGATGTTAACTAATAACCAGATCATGGAACTAGAGGATAGGACAGTTGGAGTCTGCTTGTCCAGGTCAAGGGTTATGCTGATACTGGAACTAAGACAAAAAATATGAAACTAAAAGACATGGGAAAAACTGTCTTTTAGGAAGAACTAGGGTATTTTAGCTACATAAAACCCCAAAATAAAAATACCAAGAAAGAAAAGCAGAAACACCTCCTTAGGCACAAACAATATCATTTAGTGGCTCTGACTACTGATCCACGAGGTCACCAAGAGAAAATTCTAATAGGCAGCCTTTTTCAAATAAGTCAATACCACCCGAACATTTTCAGTACAGTATTCAAAACTAATTAGCTCATTTTCCTCAATGAAGAAAGTTATGCTTTTGCCTACATCAGTTATTTACAATGTGGAATGGCAAGTTAATTCACTAAGCAAAGGCCCAAGAAAGCATTATTTAAATCACTCACCCACTAAGAAATGACACAGTTTCTCAATAGGTCTCAGCTCTATGAATTTCATCATAAATAAATCAGAATTCAGACACTTTGAAAACTTCCCCCTTCCTGGTCTTCAGCAAAGCCTGGCTATATACAAGAGCTGATAGCTGCTTTTTCACTCCTCTCAGGACAACCAAAAATTTCGAAGACCACTGCTTTTATTTTCATGTCATTCATAAGCTTCTCCTTCCTATCATCCCACCTGCATTCATATAGCTAAACCTGGAGCAGGGGTGTTAGGGACTGGTCCTCTGTTTATATAGTCTGTATTCAAGTCTCAGCGTGGTAGAGCCGATTCAAATCCCAGCTGCTATTACTTTACTTTTCTGCATCTAGTTTCCTGCAAAATAAATACCTTGCTGGGCTTTTGGTGAGAATTAATAACAAATGAAAAGGACTCCAGAGTCTGCAAAGAGGCTGCTACTTCACAAATCTACCTATTGTAAGGTCCAAGTAGACTGTCTGCATTTTGTACAGTTTGTCCCTTAATAATAAGCACTTGACAATTTGAAAGATCATTTCTGATAGGTGAATATGAGCTTGTGGAAGGACCTCAAAGTACATTTTGGCTTTTGCTTTTAAGAGGTAACAAGGTGAAGATGTCAAATCTATGGGAGGAAAAGTGCCTCTATCAATAAACAAGGGGAAAGCAGAAGTTGACTATACTCCATTAGACCTGAGTAAAGAGCTTCTCCACATTATTTCTGTTTCCATACAATGCTACTGGATAAAAATTAATGGGTCATATTTATCTTATTTTAATTCCTAAAGGGTTAATTTTACTAAGTTGGGTCAAATGCTTTCCAATAGTCCAGGAAATACTTAAAGCTGGTCACTGGCTTGCACAGAGATTCATGAAAACACAAAATGTCCTAAGGCAGGGGTTCTTAACCAGAGGTCCATGTGAATTGAAATTCAAAAAAACATTATTCTTGTGGGGGACATGTTGGTGCGAGTGTGATATATTTATTAAATAATACACAGTATAGTGTGGACTTAGTAAGGGGTCCGTGGTTTTCACCTGATTGGCAAAGGGGTCTATGGAACAAAAAAGGTTAAGAACCCCTGCCCTAGGGTTTCTGTTGAGATCATCCAACCTCTCCACTTCTACCTGGTATACACGCCTCCCACTGGGAGATGAGATTAAGGTGATGGACTGTCGATCAACAAGGTCCAAGGCCTGGATGGCTGATGAGCCAAAGACAAACTTCAGCCTGGAAAACAGAAAGGCTTCAGATTAGATGGCCTGACTTTCAGTCACCTCACTAACTTGACCCAAAGATTCAATGACCTCTGCATTTTTTAAAAATTTCATTTTAATTTGGAAAACCAGATGATCAATAATATAGCAAAAACTCCTGTACTCATCTCTCTGAATAAATATTAACATCTTATTAATTTATTTCTTTAATAGAGGAGTAAACTATTACAGATAAAGCCCTCTTTATACTTCTTCCCACCCTCCCTTCAACACTAAAGCAACACTGAAGCAACCACTATCATGCATTTGTTGGTTTCCTTCCTGTTAATGTTTTTATATTTTACAGGGTACACGTATATGTGTGTGTAAATATATTTGCATATATATGATATTGTTTTTGAGTTTAAAAACACAAAAGCTGTATAATGGGTATTTTTTTTGCAACTTGTTTTTTCCAGTGTATTTTCTGAAGATGATGCATGTTGGTATGCATCTTTTTATTTTACTGCTGAATAAAATTCCATTTTATATATGTACTACATTTTATTTTTTAAGTACCCTATTGATGGGCATTCTGATTGTTTCCATTTTACACTAAACCTCCGTTGGTGCACATATGTGAAAATTCTTCTTGGTTATAGAACTGAAAGTAGAATTGCTGGGTCTTAGGATATGTGCGTTTTTCAACTTTAGTAGGTCTTTCTACTTAACCAGGTGTTGCCAGATGGCTTTCCAAAGTGGCTGTACCACTACCATTGTACAGTCCTACTGGCACTGTATGAGAGTTTTATTTTCTCCACATCCTCACCAACACCAGTATTGTCAGACTTTTAAATGTTTGACCATCTGATGGGTATTAAATTTATACTTTTTGGATAAGTAGTAAGATTGTTCAGCTGTTAAATGATATATCAGAAAAAAATTTGAAATGTGTGAAAATTCTTATAAAGTGTTAGGTGATAAAGAGTTGGGCACAAAATTGTATATTTAGAAATTCTCAAGTTAAAAAATTGTTTTAAAAACGAGTTATCTCAAAACAAAAAGTTTTAATTATAAAAAAGAGAACACAACCCAAAATATTAACAATGACTATCACTGGGTAGTATGGTTATTGATGCCTTTTATGTTTTTATTTTCTGAAAATATTTCTTTTTACCATATGAGGTGGGTTGTATTGTGTACCCCAGTTTGGACATGTTCGTGGTCTTGGTCCCCATTCTGGTGGGTGTGGACCCATTTGTAAATAAGATCTCTTCAAGCTGTTACTTCAGTTGAGTGTGGCCCAGGTGAATCAGGTTGGGCTTTAATCCGGATGACTGGCATCCTTTATAAACAGAGTGAAAGACAGAGACAGAAGCCACTGGGAGCAACCAGGACCTGTGAGTCAACGGAACCCAGAAGAGAAAGGAGATGCTGCTGCCATGTGCCGGAAAAGCCAAGGCACTGTAGAGATAGCTGGTCAGCGGGAAGATACCTACCAGACCCGGGAGGAAGCAAGCCTTCTAGCCTCTGAAACCCTGAGCCAATAAATTCCTGTTGTTAAGCCAACCCATTGTATGTTATTTGCTTTAGTAGCCAAGAAAGTAAAACACAATGAGTATGTGTTTTACTAAGGTTTCAAAATTTAAAATCTCAACTTCTTCATTTCCCAACAAATTAGTCTTGTATACAACATACTATTGGGGAATAGGAAAGAGCTTTTTTGAATATTTTTTTAACATGGAACATAGAAAAATTTAGACTGAGGAAAATAAGACTAAGAAAATTTGGACAAAAAAATAAAATTTGGTGATAACCTTATCATTCAGAGATAATCAGTTAATTCATCTAATAAGAATTATTCCAACCTGCTCTGTCCACTTTGTAACATATTGTGAATATCTTTTGAATGCATTAGTTTTCTAAATCATTTTTAACAGCTACAAATAATTCCACTGTAAAGGTGAACCACACTTTCTTTTCCCCAAACTCTTATTTCTAGGTAGATTATTTCCAGGTTTTGTTTTGCTACCATAAACAATATTGGGAAGAATATGCTCACTGCAAAATCTTGACAGACGTCTGTGATTCCTTCCCTGGGATACATTTAAAAAAAATTTTTTTTTATATCCCCCCCTTTCTGCTTGTTCTTGCTGTGTTGATTTTTGCGTTCTTCTGTGTCTGCTTGTCTCCCCCCGTTGCAGCAACTCGCCGAGTCAGCTCACCGCGCAGCAGCCTTGCCTGCTCGCAGGTGGCTTGTCCTGCCCGTGGGGGCTTTGCCCTGCCATGGCGGCTTGCCTTCTCAAGGCGGTCTGCCCGCTCAAGGAGGCCCCGGGAACCGAACCTGGGGCCTCCCACGTGGTAAACCGGCGCCCTACCAATTGAGCTACAGCTGGCCCTGGGATACATTCTTATAAATTGAATTTCTGGGTCAAAAAATATGAGTACCTGTTGCTAGATTACCCATCCAGTTTATACTCCTACCAGAAGAGTATCAGTTCTTTCCCCATATTCTTGCCAACATCTGGAATTATCTTTTCTGTTGTTGCCAGTTTTATTGATGAAAAGCTATCTTATTATTTTAACATATATTTTTATGATCACTAGTAAGATTTATCTTTGTTTCCCAAAGTTTTTGGTCATTTACATCATTTTATTTTTTGTGCATTTTGTTTTGAAAGTAGTAATCTTTTTTTCCTAATAATACATAATCCTTGTACAATTTCTTAAGAAATAGAGAAAAGGTTAAAGCCCTTTCCTATATTCCACCTCTCTCCTCCCCTTAAGACGGGTTCTTAACCAGGGGTCCGGGGGCTTGAATTGAAATTCAAAAAAACATTTGTGTGGGGACGTGTTGGTGCAGGTGTGATATATTTATTAAATAATACACAGTATAGTGTGGGCTTAGTAAGGGGTCTATGGTGGCAACGGGGTCCGTGGAACAAAAAAGGTTAAGAACCCCTGCCCTAAGATAACAACTAGTATTGGTTGGTGTAGATCCTTCTGGACTTTAAGTATAAGTGTATATATGCAATTAAATGTTAATTATTCCAAGGTAGCTTTCCTTTCTTTCTTTTTTCCTTGCTACTGAGAATGTAATTACATTTTTTAACTTTGTGGCATGAAGGAAAATGATTTTTAGTTTCTATCTTTTTTTTTTTTTTAAACAACTGGTCACTATTTTTACTCTTGAATTTTTAATAATCATATCACCTGCAAATAATAGCTATCTTTCCTTGCAGATAAGTATACTTCTGATTTCTTTTTCATGTGCCTAGTGTATTAGCTACAACTTTTAGAACAATAAATAAGAGTGGCACATAGAACAATATGAGAATGCTTGTACTGCCAAATAGTGTTGGCTATTAACACTTTACACAGATTTTTAACAGTTATGTCAAGAAAGTAATGTTCCTAGTTTAATAAGAATATTTTAAAATCAAGAGTAGCTGTTGAAAGGATTTGGCTCTTAAAGCACATTAATGGTTAAAAAGAAAAACACAACAATATATACTTACGATAATAGATGCTCATCAGGAACTGCAAAACAAGAATGGAAAAAAGTTAACCATGTTAAACCAATGACCATAGACATACAAATCTTAAAGGGACTACAACCAAAAAGAGTCCTAAGATGGTGAGTTGAACCTATGCATCTACATTTCACTCCTTCCCCGAACTCCACTAAAATAATAATAAAAGAATTTTTTCAAGGCATAAACTCCCAAGGATGAGAAGGGATGGAGAGGAAAGAACAGCAAAGAGCTGTTGGAAGCTGAAAGAAGAGTGGAAAATAATTTACTAGATATGAGAAAACAGAATTCTAAGCTTGCAGTGGGGAGGCCAAGAACCCACCTGATTTATACTCCAGAATCCTCTGCCATCCCCACCCCTCCACCCCAAAAACCTCAGAAATTGGTGGTTCCAGATACCTCTGGAAGTGGGGATGAAGCAAGGGTGCTAAAATAAGGAAGTCTCTTTGAAAGTAAGTTTAAGAAGCTACCATACTCCTGTTTCCCTCCCTCATTCTGGCAATAGACTAGGTTTATTTTCTAGTGATTAAAATATAAGTTGTCTATGGCCTGAATTGTGATCTATGTCTGATGGCAAAGCCCCAAAACGTGTGTAACTAACAGAGGCGTTATGCCACACTTAGGGATGTGCATGTTGGGGGTTGTGGGAGGGGTGGGGGTTGGCATATGGGTACTCCTGGAATCTCTGTGTAACATTTGTGTAATCAATGAATCCTAAAAATGTACATAGATATAT
>PVKH010044174.1:0-10636 GCA_004027955.1 Chaetophractus vellerosus | reverse complement strand
TGCCCTGCCCGTGGCGGCTTTTGCCCTGTCCGTGGCAGCTTTTTGCCCTGCCCACGGCGGCTCTGGCCCGCCCATGGCGGCTTGCCATTCTCAAGGCGGTCTGCCCGCTAGGAGAGGTCCCCGGGAACCGAACCCAGGGCCTCCCATGTGGTTTCCCAGCGAGCTCTTTATCCACTGAGCTATCTAGCCGGGCCCTTGAATATATTTTATAATACAGTTATTTAGTGGTTTTGAATAGCAAACAGAACTTTGGGCAGCTGTATTTAATTTGCCTCTATGTACTAAAGGGCAAATTTGTATATACAATATACAAATTTTAGTATATACAGTACTATCCTTTTCCTATCAGGCTGGCTAGACCTCTGAGGTAGATAGCAAAGTGATTTCTCTATCTGCTCAGAGACTGGTTATGGGAATATAGACTTAATTGTTCCCCCCCTGAAAACAAAGAGCCTCCATTGGGATGAGGGAATGTATATGCATATTCTTCTTTATCTGAAATAAATCTTTGGTGTACCACACAAGATAGAAAATTAAGCTTCATGAAAAGCTAAAAATGTCAAATGACATTTCTCTTCAGAACTTTAAAATTTTAAGATTTTATATAGAAATCCATGTAGCATACATACTGAGCCCTATAAACTTCCCTTAAGTTTTATCTGAATAATCTTTAAGGAAAACAGAAAAGACTGAGAACCAGATCATATTCACAGAAAACCTCTTTAATGTGGCTCAGTGGTTGAGCACTGGCTTCCCACATACGAGGTCCCAGGTTCAATCCCTGAGCCTGGTACCTTAAAAAAAAAAAAAGAAAAGAAACAATTATTTCTTTTAATATTTTTGGTCTTGATATTTTTTAAAGATTTATTTATTTATTTACTTTTTATCCATTTTAATTCCCCCACCCACCCCATTTTTGCTGTTTTATGTCCTGTATTCGTCAGCCACAGGGGTGCTTTTGAAATACACCAAAAAATGGTCAGTCTTTATAAAGGGTATTTATTTGGGGTAGAAGCTTACAGTTACCAGGCCACAAACCATAAATTTCTTCCCTCACCAAAGTCCACGTGTTGGAGCAAGACAGCTGCCGATGTCTCCAGGGTTCAGGCTTCCGGGTTCCTCTGTTCCCGGGGCTGCATTTCTCTCCGAGCTTAGCTGCTGCTTCCTCCACAAGTTCAGCTGTAGACCATGAGGCTCTCTACGCTGTGTCTCTCCACAAGGCCAGCTGTAGACTATCGGGCGAACGGCTCACTTGTTTTCTCCTGGAGCACTTCTCTCCAACATCAGAACTACTTCTCAAATCTGCTTCTCCCATCACTGCTGCCTTTTGTCTAGCTTTTTATACTTGAGACCACGCCCACTGAGGGGTGGGGCTCAACGTCCCACTGGCGTGGCAGTTAACGCCCTAATCATTACTTAATCATGCCCAGATGAACAGATCAGTTTTCATAAGATATTCAAAGAAAACCTGTTAGGAAATTTTGAAAGTTCTTTCTACCCTTCTCACGACCCATTTCCCAGTTTCAGAGGCACAGTCTTCCAAAGCTTACTCTTATCTTTCTTCCTATTGTGCTTTCTATCCCTCAGCTCCTACCACCACCACAGCACATGAAAATTGCCCCAAATTTCTTGTCATGGAAGGACAGTAATTCAGCATACCCTTTTAAATTCCTAGGTGAGGTTTGAAATTTAACCAAATAAAACATTACTCAGATTTGAAAGGTATATGCTTCTGAGATTTAGAGGCATGTGTGCTATTCCATAATTTCTTATCAGATCTTAAAAATGAAGCTGAATGGTATAATGCACAACACGTAACTTAATAGTACTGCTTTAGTTTCCTAGGCTGCTCAAAGCAAATACCATGAAATTGTTTGGCTTAAACAATGGGAATTTATTTGCTTATGGTTTTGAGGTCATGAAAATGTTCTAATGAAGGTATCATCAAGGCAGTGCTTTCTTTCTAAAGACTGGCTGCCATCGATTCATGGCTCCTCTGTCAAATAGCAAGGCACATGGAGGCATCTGCTGATTTTTCCATTCTCTTCTGGGTTTCGTTGATTTCAGCTTCTTGCTTCCATGGCTTTCCCTCTCTCTGTGTGAATTTCATTCTCTTATAAGGAACTCCACTGGGGCCAGCTGTAGCCCAGTGGATAGGGCGCTGGTACACCACATGGGTTCAGTTCCCGGGGACCTCTCCGAGCGGGCAGACCGCCTGAGAAGGCAAGCCGCCATGGGCAGGGTAAAAAGCCACCACGGGCAGGGCAAAAAGCCGCCACGGGCAGGGCAAGCCGCCTGCGAATGGAGCAAAAGCCGCCCGTGAACGGAAGCAGAGCCGCCCACAAGCGGGGCAAGCCACCTGTGCATGAGCTGACTTGGCGCGTCGCCACAGTGGGGGGGAGACAAAGCAGACATAGAAGAACAGAAAAAATGAACACACAGCAAGAGCAAGCAGAAAGGGGAGGGATATGTAACAACAACAACAAAAAAAAGGAACTCCACTAATAAGAGTAAGACCCATCTATTAAGGTGGGTCATAACTTAACTGAAGTAACCTAATCAAAAGGTCTTACTTAGAATGGATTTACACCTACAGGAGTGGATTAAATTTAAGAACATGTTTTCTTAGGGTACAATACACATTCAAATCATCACAAGTCTATATAGTCACATAAACCCAGATACCTAGATTTTATGTCATATGGTCAATAAGGATTTATTGAAATGGTTTCAGATATTTTTAACTGAAAGGGATTTTTTTAAATAAATATGATGGTTCAAATTGCATATTGCAATGGAAATGGTCAGCTTTTAAGATGAATTGTATTTAGAATCAAGTTTTCTTTTAACTGAATATTCAGTGGAATATTTAGCTTTTTAAATGAAATATTGGGGGCCGGCTGTAGCCCAGTGGATAGGACGTCGGTTCACTACATGGGAGGCCCTGGGTTCAGTTCCCGGGTACCTCTCCAAAGTGGGCAGACTGCCTTGAGAGGGCAAAGCCGCCATGGGCGGGGCAGAGCCGCCTTGGGCAGGGCAAAAAGCCACCACGGGCAGGGCAAGCCACCTGCGAACAGAGCAGAGCCGCCACCCGGGAACGGAGCAGAGCTGCCGCCCGGGAACCGAACAAAGCCGCCCACAAGTCTGTGCGGTGGGCTGACTCGGCGCGTCGCCGCAACGGGGGGAGACAAAAAGCAGACACAGAAGAACACAAAAAGATGAACACAGCAAGAGCAAGCAGAAAGTGGGGGGATATGTAATAAAAAATAAAAATAAAAAAAATAAATGAAATACTAAGTTTATCATCCTCTTTCTAAGATATGGTAGTACAAAGATCTTTCTTGCATTGAATTGCTCCCACTCTTAGATGATCATCATTTTTGGGTAGTGTAGTCAGGTCAGTTGTGGTTGTCTTACCAATTTCATTGTCAAGGTTGAAGTTGGCCTAGAACAATAGTCTCTGAAAACAACATTCAGAGGCGCTTTGTCATACTGATTTGTCTGAGCTTATATTTGTGTCTTGGTTTTTTGGGTCAGTCTTTTATGTGAAGGATGCAAACTCCTTAGCTGAGGAACAAGATTTTAAAAACAAACAAAACAAACATTTCTGGAAGGTGCTCTTGGCGTATATAATTATAGATTCTATTAACCTTTGTTCATTATTATTTTAATTTAGAGAATATAAAATAATACAGTTTGTTTTATTAAAGTGAAAAGCCAAATTAGATGATTTCTCCTAAATCTAAAAAGAGTAAATTATCAGTTTTTATTTTGATAACTGGTTAGAACAAAGTTTCAGAAGAAAGCAGTTAGAAACATTCTGTCTTTACCGATCAAAACTTTTGATGCCAATAAATTATATTTAATGGTACTGAAAAAAATGATAGGTGCCAGAGGAAAATGGAATGTGTCTATTATCTCTTCTTGGGTCAGCATCTAATGCATTCTACTATGATATTCTGTATCAGTACAGACTCTAAAGGTTACTTAAAGGTGCAGTAAGTCACTTTGGTTACTTTTGCTTTTTGAATTCAGAATCTATGTCCTTACAGATTAAATTTACTGAAAAAGTTGTATTTAAATATTCAAAATTTAATTGAAAGATTAAATCAAGGTGAAGTGATGCTTTTATACTTCATTTACAAGGATTAGAAAAATGTCTCGAGTGCTCAAATGACATTCTGCAAGAAGAATTTCCTTCTTTTTATAGCAGGAAAAATATGTGGTTAATGTTTTTAAGTTGCTGCCTCATAATTGTCAAAGGGTTGTCACTAAACTCAAAGTGTTAAGGATTTTTACCCTGTGACACTCATGTTCTGGAAGACATTTATAGTCAGTAATATTAATTTGCTTTTCTCAGAGGCAAGAAAGGAAGTACAATTTTGTTTCTTACATTAGAATACCGTATTATTTGATTCATTATTTTCAAAAATTTGTATCATGTCTATTAAGGTCAACAGATTTTCATCATCTGTAGATAGAAGAATACTGAGAATCCACTAAAATTCTCCTGTGTTTTACATTGTGGAGAAAGCTAATGTGCCAAGTGTTATAAAAACTATGCTTTGCTTGTAGGAAATCTTTGTGGTTGCTAAAAATTGAAGCCTCTATAATTTTGATAAAATTAAAATATGCAGATTTCTTTTTTTTAGTCTTTGAGAAATGTGTCTCATTGGTGGTATGCTTTTCTGTTTCAGTGAAGTTTTTTTAAGACAGGATATCACTTGAGAAACAACTTGTCTAAGCCTTTCATTTGATAGATCAATATTCCTCAACAGCATAAGTGATAAGCCCTTCCTTATACAGCTAGTTAGTTGATAAACCCAATTCTTGTAACTCCTAAGTATTTTTAGTAAAAAACAAAGGTGTGAAAATGAAAATTATTGGGAGCAGATGTGGCTTAAGCAGTTGAGCGTCTGCTTACCACATTGGAAGTCCAGGGTTCAGCCTCCAGTGCCTCCTGAAAACAAAAACAACAAGCAAACAAATGAAAAAACCAACTCAGAGGAGCCGATGTGGCTCAGTGGTTGAGCTCTGGCTTCCTACATACGAAGTCCCGGGTTCAATCCGTAGCCCCAGTACCTCAAAAAAAGAAAAAATTATTGTGAAATATTTAATAAATAGTTCTAAATAAATGCTTGATAAGTTTTCACAAAATGGAAGTCTTCTAAACTGGTTAATGAAGTACAAAAGTCCTTTGCAAATTGATGTCAGGATTTTTGTTGTTGTTTTTGTTTTTTGTAATTTCTTCTAATGGCTTCATTCATTATTTTATTCAAAATATATTATGGAGTGGATATAGCTCAAGTGCTTGAGATACTGTTTCCCATATACAAGATTCTGGATTCAATTTCCAGTGCCTCCTAAAATATATATATATATGTAGTGTGTGTGTGTGTATGTATACACACTACATAATCAGGTGCTAGACACCAGTGGAAATAAGTGTAAATTAACATATCCCATTAAGTTCCACTCATTTGAAAAGTAACCCTTGGCTCAATAAAAATAAAGATGATTGCTATTTTTCCATACCTAAAGTTGATGATGGATGACTTTTTTTTTTTAAGGTTTATTTTATTTGTTTATTTCTCCCACCCCCACCTCCGTTGTTTGTGCTCGCTGTCTGTTCTCTATTTATCTTCTTTTTAGGAGGCACTGGGAACTGAACCTGGGACCACCTCTACTCCCTGTACTCCCTGCTGGTTGTGTCTCTCATTGTGTTGCCTTGCTGTTTGTCTTCATTTTGTCATCTTGCTGCATCATCTTGTTGCATCAGCTCACTGCACCAGCCCATCATATGAGCTCACTGTCTTGCTCGTCTTTAGGAGGCACCAGGAACTGAACCTGGGACTTCCCATGTGGTTGGCAAGTGCGCAGCTGCTTGAGCCACATCCACTTCCCTGATGATGCTATCAGGAATTTATGTAATATTTGACATTATGTCTGGTTTAAAAATGAGAAATCTGGAAGTTTAAATGACTTGACTTAGAGTTACAAACTGGTGAGCAGTAGAGCTGTTACTTAGAATACTTTTATTTCTTTCTTTGCCTTACATCCTACCTTGATTTACTTACATTACTCTGGCACCAAGATTATAATCTCTTCCTCCATGTTATACTGATTTCCAATAGTCATTGCACAGGTGATACTTAGGTCTGTTCATTAACTAAGGTGGTAGGTCTGTTCATTAAGGTGGTACTTGATATTTCTGAATCTAAATTCACATTTTGCTTGTATCAATATAGAGTTGATTCATCATATTGAATTCTTGGAACTTCTTATGAATCATGAATTAGCTTGCAATTCAGTGATCCACATGGTAATTAGTCCAGCTGAACCATTTTCTTGTTGTCTTTGCAGAAGCTACGTTTTCTTATGGAATTATATTTTGAGATTCAATTAGAAAATATCACATAATGACTAACCCAGCCTTGATCTAGTTAATATTAGAGTATATTATTAGTAAAGAAGTTTTGAAAAGCTTTGAATTTTTTATCTTTCATGGACAAGTAGTTATTTTGATTTTAACATATGCACATTAGTAAAATGAACAGTTGGAAATTTCTGAGCATTTAGTGAATGCTGCAAGTATTATATATACTCTGTGAATATACTCTAGTCTGTAGTCTATTGGTTGTTAATCTTTTGTATGGTCATGAACTTCTCTGACAACCTGATAAAAATCTCTAGATCCTCTCCCTAGAAATAAATGCATGTGTACAATTTGGCATATAGAATTTCAGTGGATTTGTAGTCTTTCCTGAAACCCATCCTTGGATCCCAGATTGAAAACCCATAATCTAAAAGCTAAAAACAAACAAACAAACAAACAAAAAACCAATCAAATGAAAACCACCTGAGTGAATGAGTACTAATATTGCATTTCAGGTCTTTTAAAATATTTGTTTTTAGTTAAAGAGGTTTTAGATTTACAGAAAAATCATGCAAACAATGGGAAGCTCCTATATAACCACCTCACACATATAGTTTTCCCTATGAACACTTTGCAATAGTGGGGTACCTTTTTTTAACAATTGATGAAATATTATAATCATACTATTAATTATATAGTTCATAGTTTACATTAGGGTTTACAGTTTGTGTTATATAATCCTAGGGTTGTTTTTGTTTAAATTTTCATTTCAATAACATATATATGACCTAAAATTTCACTTTTTAATCACATTCAAATATATAATTCATTGGTGTTAATTATACTCACAATGTTTTACGACCATCACCACCATCCATTTCTATAATTTTTCTATCATTCCAGATAGAAATATACAAATTAAGCATTAACTCCCCATTCCCTACCTGCCCCTGGCCCCTGTGTATCTAGTTTCTAACTCTATGAGTTTGCTTATTCTAATTGTTTTTTTTTTAAGATTTATTATTATTTATTTATATATCCCCCCCTTGCTGCTTGTGCTCGCTGTGTTCATTTTTGCTTTGCATTTTTCCATGTCTGCTTATCTCCCCCTGCTGCGTCAGCTCACCGCACGGCGGCTTGCCTTCGCCAGGAGGTCCTGGGAACCGAACCCAGGGCCTCCCATGTGGTAAACCAGAGCCCAACCAATTGAGGCACAGCCAGTTCCCCATTCTAATTGTTTCATATTGGTCATACAATATTTGTCCCTATTTTTTTATCAGTTTATATCAGTATTTTATTATTGCTCATATAGTCTTTTTGTTTGTTTGTTACATATCCCTCCCCTTTCTGCTTGCTCTTGCTGTGTGTTCATTATTTTTGTGTGTGTTCTTCTATGTCTGCTTTGTCTCCCCCCGCTGCGGTGATGCGCCGAGTCAGCTCACTGCGCAGGCGGCTTGCCCCGCTTGTGGGCGGCTCGGTTTCCGTTCCCGGGCGGCTTTTGCTCTGTTCACAGGCGGCTTTGCTCCATTTGCTGGCAGCTCGCCCTGCCTGTGGCGGCTTTTTACCCTGTCCATGGCGGCTCTACCCCACCCACGGCGGCTTGCCTTCTCAGGCGGTCTGCCCGCTCCGAGAGGTTCCCGGGAACCAAACCTGGGGCCTCCCATCTGGTGTACCAGCGCCCTATCCACTGGGCTACAGCCGGCCCCCAATATTTGTCCTTTTATGTTGGCTTATTTCATTCAACATGATGTCTTCAAGGTTCATCTATGTTGTCATATGTACCAGAACTTCATTCCTTCTTAAGGCTGAACAACATTACATTGTATGTATATACCACACTTTGTTCATTCATCTGTTTTGTTAGACACTGAGGTTGCATCCACCTTTTGGCAATTGTGAATAATACCACTATGAACATCGGTGTACAAATATCTGGTCAAGTTCCTGCTTTTAATTGTTTTTGATATATACCTAGAAGTGGGATTCCTGGGTCATATGATAGTTCAATACTTAACTTTCTGAGGACCTGCGAAACTGCTTTCCACCGCAGCTGTACCATTTTACACTCTTACCAATGAACGAGTCTTCGTATTGCTTCACATTCTCTCTAATACTTGTAATCTTTTTGTTTAATAATAGCCATTTCAGGGAGTATGAAATGGTATCTCATGATTGGATATGCATTTCCCTAATGGCTAATGATGTTGAACATGTTTTCATATGCTTTTTGGCCATTTGTACCTCTTCTTTGGATAAATATCTATTCAAGTATTTTGCCTAGTCTTTAATTTGATTGTTTGTCTTTTTGTTGTTGTGTTGTAAGATTTCTTTATATATCTTGGATATAAATAGGTGGTTTCCAAATATTTTCTCCCCTTTTGTGGATTGTCATTTTACTTTCATGATGAAGTCTTTGCACAAAAGTTTTAAATTTTGATAAAGTCCCATTATTCTGATTTTTTTTGTTGTTGCTTTACTTTGGATGTAAAGTATAAGAAACCATTACCAAACATAAGGTCCTGAAGGTGCTTCCCTTTGTTTCCTACTAAGAGTGTCATAGTTTTGGTTCTTATATTTGTCTTTCACATAGACATTTTAAAAAATAATTTTTTTTTAATTTTTAAAGAAGCTTCAGATTACATAAATCTTAAAAATATAAGGGATTCCCATATGCCCCACCCCCTTCCCCCCCACACACTTTCCCATATTTACAACATCCTTCTTTAGTGTGATACATTTGTTACAATTGATGAACCCCACTTTGTCCTGCACAATTTTGTAAGTTATGATAAAATATACAATTGCCTGTATCCATCAGTGCAATGTTATGCAGACAAATCCGATGTCCCGAAAATGCCCCCATATTACACTTATTCTTCCTTCTCCCATCCCTCAGAACCTCTGGTGGCCATTGCCTTTACATCAGTGATAAGAGTTCTTCCATTTCTAGAATAATAATAAGGCTGTAGTTGAATAATAATAAATCTACTTTAAGTCCATTGTTCTTTCCCCAGTCTTGAGGATTTGGGGATGGCGATGCCCACTCTGCCTCTAATTGAGAGGGGGCTTAGAGCCCATGTGAAACATAGACTTTTAAAATGTTCTAAGAAGATGCTGCCATGAACGAAATTATTAGCTACAGGGGGAAAACTAAGTAATGAGAAGTAAATTTTAAACATTTTTTAAAAATAGGGAAAAATGAACATCTTTTCATAATCCAAGAAGTAAGGTATTTCTCTAAGACAGAAATAAGCCAAACTTAGATAGTCCCATAACTTACTTTGTGAATTAGGCTGAGTCTTTAAGTTTTGTGAGCTTCTTCTAAATTTGTAAATTAGAGACATATATCTAGCAAAAAATTCATTCTTCTACCAGCACTAAAAGGCTTTGAGTATTAAGAAAATACATATAACATTACTTCATTTTCCTTTTGTTGCATCCTTTAGAAATTGAGTTATAGCATATAAAAACATAATTGTATAACTTTATTTAAATTCAAGCAATGCAGTAGGTGAATGAAGGCAAAACATCTTTTTGTGAAGATGTATCTCTTTACTCCACATATTATTGTATTCCTATAAACAGTTGTCCATTTTAAGGATGGATGTGCCTTGTTACTTTTAGGAAACATGCCCAGTCTCCAGTATCTGTTCCCTCTTTTTTACCTCCACCAACCTAATCTGGGCCTTCATTATTTCATCTCAGGATTTATGGGAATGTCCTCATAACAGTACTGATTCCTAATCCTTGTAATTAATTCATGTTTAAGTGTGGGTTTTACTGTTATTACATTTCTTAGAAACGTTTAGATTTTTACAAGTACCTTTTCTAGTCAATTACAGACTTTTTAACTTAGGAATCCCCTGTCAAGCTATGTTACCTGTTCTCTGATATGGGTCATTCACTATATGAAATATGTTTCCTTAGTTTTACAGGAACATCTTGTGTTTATATGTGCATCTTTGCCTTTATACATTTTGCTATTATAATTTAAAATATTTGTTCAAAATTAAACAACTCTACTGTGATAAATTTAGTGTTTAAGATACAGGCTAATGCAAATATTCTTACTGTCCTGTATTTGTGATAATTAGAGTAGGCTATATATTCGCTATTTTTTAAAAACTATGCATGTGTCCCCAGACCTAGTTTTTCTCCATAGGTCTGGTTTTTAGAATGCTGGTGATAAGCTAAGCCTGATTTATTATATGACCATCCTGTACGGGAAATGACTAACTCTAGGTATCTTTGGTCAACCTT
>PVKH010044173.1:0-10632 GCA_004027955.1 Chaetophractus vellerosus | reverse complement strand
TATTTCGTTTGAATTGGTGTAGGTAATTAGTGTGTTTCTAGACATTTGTCCATATAATCTAGGTTATCTAATTTGTTGGCATTCAATTGTTTATAGTAACCTCTTATATTCCTTTTCAGTTACGTGGGGTTGTTAATAACATCTCACCTGATTAGAGTTATTTGCTTCTTCTCTTTTAATTTATTTGTCATTATAAGCAAAAGTAGGTCATTTTATTGATGTTATCAAAGAAACTACTATTGATTTTCTTGAATCTGTCTATTGTTTCTTTATTCTCTATGTCAGTAACTAACTCTAATCTTTATTTCCTTCCTTCTGCTTACTTTGGGTTTAGTTTGCTCTGTGAGGTTCGGTTTCTGATTTGAGGTTTTTTTTTTTTCTTTTTTGATGTAAGCATTTAGCTCTCACCACTAACTTTGTTGCATCTCATTAGTTTTCATATCTTGTGCTTTGTTTTCATTCATCTCAAGATTATTTCTTAATGTTCCTTTACCTATTGTTTAAGAGTTTGTTAATTTCCAAACATGTTTGAATTTTCCAATTCTTCTTTTATTGATTTATAGCTTCATTCCATTGTGGCCAAAGATACATTATATGTTTTCTATATATTTAATTTATTGAGACTTGTTTTGTTACTTTACAGTATCTCTTGGAGAATGACCCACGTGCACTAGAGAAGAATGTGTATTCTGCTTTTTTTGAGGGTGAAGAGTTCCATATATGTCTCTTACCTCTGGTTGGTTATAGTATTATTCAAGTATTCTTTTTCCTTGTTAATCTTCTGCATAGATATTCTATCTATTATTGAAAGTGATGTATTGAAACCTCTTTCTATTAATGTAGAACTGTTTATTCCTTCCTATCTGTAAGTATCTGTGTCATATATTTTGGGACTCTGGTCTTAAGTCACATATATTCATGTACTTATAATTGTGTCTTCTTGTTTAATTGATCCCTTTATCCATATATAGTGACCTTTTTTCACTTTTTTTTTTTTTACTTAAAGACTCTTTTATCTGGTATTAGTATAGCTACTCCATCTCTCGTTTGGTTACAATTTGCATGGAATATTTTTTCTGTCCTTTCACTTTCAAACTACTTATATCTATGAATTTAAGATAAAGCTCAAAGCACATAGTTGTGTCATGCATTTTTTCTCTTCTTTCAATCTCTGCCTTTTGACTGGAGAGTTTAATCCATTCATATTTCAAGTAAGTACTGATAATGCAGGACTTTTTCCTGCCATTTTGCTATTTGGACTTTTTAAGACATACTTTCTGTGTCTCTCAATTCTTCTGTTAATTTCTACTTTGATATTTATTTGAAATTTTGAAGTGTAACATTTTCAGTTTCTTCTCATTTCCTCCTGATACATTTTTCAGATAATCTCTTTATGGTTACCATGGTGCTTTAATTTAACATCATAAATCTTTAATAAATTGATTTGATAGCAACTTAACTTCAATAGCATAGACACTTTCTATAACCTTCCATCCCTTACTTTTCTACCCCACTTTTAATAAATTATATCTTTATACATTGTATGTCCAAAGCCATAGATTTATCATATTTTAGGCATTTGCATTTTAGAACCTGTAAGCAGTAAAAATACACTACGCTAGTATTGGTGTTTATAATTGTTTATATGATTGCCTTTCCTGGAAATCTTTATTTCTTTTAGCCTCTTCAATCCATTCTGTTTCCTTTCCTTTCAGTCTGAAGAATTCCCTTTAGCAATGCTTGAAAGTCAGCCCTAATGCTGATGCGTTCCTTCAGCTTTTGCTTATCTGGGAATGTCTCAATCTCTTCCTCATTTTTGAAAGAGAGCCCCACTAGATATAAAATTATTGGTTGATAATTGTTTTCTTTCAGCACTTTAAATATTTCACCCCACTGCCTTCTTTCCTTGATGATTTCTGATAGAAAATCTGCACTTAATCTTATTGGTGCTTCCTGGTTCATAATATGGTGCTTTTCTCTTGCAGCTTTCAGAACGCTCTTCTTTTCATTGTCATGGAAGAGTATGACTACTGTGTGTCAGGGTATGTTTCTTTTCTAGTTCATCCTGTTTGGAGTTTGTTGGACTTCCTGAATGCATATATTCATGTCTTTCATTATATTTTGGAATTTTACTGACATTATTTGAATATTTCCTCTTCTTTCTCCTGTTTTCTTCTTTGACTCCTACAATGTGCATACTGGTATGCTTGATGGTATCCCACAGGTCTTTTGGGCTCTGTTCTATTTTAATCATTCTTTCTTCTTTCTGCTTCTCAGCCTGAATCATTTCAATTTTCTTATCTTTGAATTTACTGATTCCTTCTTCTGCCAGCTCTAATTTGCTTTTGAAACCCTCTAGGGATCTTTTATTTCTGTGGTCTTTAATGTATTTCTTTTGCTTGCTTTTTTATAATTTCTATTTTTTTATTGAGATTTTCATTTTGGTTATTCATTTTTTTCCTAATATCCATTAGTTTTACTTCCATGCTTTTGTTTTTGTTTTTTAAGCTCCTTGAGAATGTTGAAGTTGTTTTGTGTTTTTTTTTAAAATTCTTTTCTGGTCTGTCCAAAGTCTGGTCTTCTTTGTGTGTGTGTGTTATTCTAACTCGCATTTTTTATTATTATTAGAGAAGTTGTGAAGTTACAAAACAGTCATTCATAATGTGGAGAATTCCCATACAAAACCCTTCCACCAACATCTTACATTGTTGTGGACAATTTGTTATAGATTTTGAAAGAATATAATCATACTATTATCAATAAATATGGTCCATAGCATATACTTTGTATATTTTTCCATGCATCTCCTATTATTAACACTATATATTGGCATTGTTCATTTGTTATAATTCATGAGAGAACACTTTCACATTTGTAGTGTTAACCATAGTCCATCTTCCAACACATAGTTCACTGTGTTATACAGTCCTATGCCTTGTACATTCTATCCAAAGTGTACACTCAGTGGCTCTTAGTTTCATAACAGTAAACCTTTGGACATTTTTCTTAGTCCAAAAGAAAAAAATCCGATACCTCCTATTATTGACTCTTAGTGTTAACATAGTACCTTCTTTGACATCGATGCAAGAATATTACAATATTACAATATTGCTATTAACTATAGTCCATAAGTTACATTAATTGTATTTTCCCATGCATCGTTATATTCTTACCATCTTGTAATGGTGATGTACATTTGTTCTAGTTCATAGAAGAACATTTTGTAATTTTACTATTAATGGCAACCCTCATCTACCTCTGAGTTCACTGAGGAAGATGGCTCTTCCTTGGGGGAAATGGAACCCTGCAGCATCTTACACTGCCATCTTGGTCAATGGATGTCCGTGATCAGAAATGCAGAAAATTTCTGGACAGATGGATGTTATACTACCTTGGCCAATTATATAATTTTGTAAGATAAACAAAGTCACAAATTCAAATGCTTAGATTCAAGATTTGCACCCAGGACCAGTGCTGCTTTTTCTATTCAATATTGTACATTTACCATCATTATTTTTTCACTGCATGGTGAGAATCTTCAAATCAGATCAGAGTATTTATCACTGATATAGTCAAATATGATCTCAAACTTTTATTTTCTTCTAAGGAAATATAATAATGTATAATATAGGATAATAAGGGTGAAATGGACATGTAGTCTAATTTTCTCCATAAACAGTAGATCCTAAGAAATCCTTATCATATTCACTGTCCAACTTCCCCTGTGATTTGGAGAGAAAAGTCTGAAAATGACATTTTTTTTCTAGAGATACAAATCACTTAAGATATTATTTCTAGATATGTAGACACATTCTTTCTTCTGCCTTCTCTCTACACCTAAATTTAAACAAATCACCCTGTATAACAATAGAAATTTGAATAAGTGAATTTATGAGAAAAATGAAGATGGAAAATTAAAGAAGTTAACTTTTGTGCAAAGAGGCAAATTGACTTTCTTCTTTATTTCCATCTTACAAGGCCAGTTTTGTATGTATGTGTTTTCTTAAGAATATGTGCAGAGTAAGTCTAAGATCCAGACTTCTCATTAAATATAGGAGATTGAACATATGAGTTTCTCCTAACTGATTTTAAGGCCCCTCTAACATGATAGTAATGGAAAATATAAGCACAAACATCAAGGAGAGATAAAATGGCTGAGGAGATGACATTATAGAAAAGAACTTGTTGCAAACTGAAAAGTAGATGGATAAGTGGTAGATAGGGGAAGGTGCAACCTAATTCTGTTTTGATGTGTTTCATCTATTGCAATAATCATTTTTGTTGATGCACAAAGTAGCCTATCTTTTTCTGTCTCTTCCAGTTGGCTTCTCTATACTTAGACATGACCCTAGAAGTTTTGAGAGCTTTTTTTATTCTCTAGTGTAAGGTGTAGTTATAAATTTATCTTAAATAATGTCTGCCCCTAACCTGAAATTGTTTCTGTCTCTTAGGAATGCTCATGTGAAAGGAATAGAGACCATAATCTGGGTTCTCAAGTATAACCATGTATACTGAGCTTGTTCTCTTCCCCACAAAGTAATTTTATCAATACTGTAATCATATGATATAGCCCAATTTCAAGCTCATCCTCCTTAAATTTGTCTTGTCAACTTGGTGTTTTGATCATTTTTGTATATTCTATGTCTTTGTCTTGATTGAGTAAAATGCTTAAAGGCATATATATTTGTGCCCCCAAAGTTTTGAGATATGACAACTGAATGATCTTATTTTTTTATTGTTTAGAAACTCAGGATTAGGTACCCTGAAATGTGACTCAGGAGATGTTATGTACAGAATTTGGGAAATAATTTAATCTGATGCTGTCAAGGATCCAATATTCTTGGATAAATACAGAGCAATGATTATTTTCAGCTGTCATAATGTTAATGTTGAAGACAAGACAGAAGAAATAGTGGTTGTGCATAATCTCACCTCAATACTTAATATTAGCTGATAACTGTGTTTTTCTATTCCTTTCTTCATGAACCGTGAAGCCTAATTTCAAATTTAAAAAAGTTCTATGATTTCCAACTATGCACATCTATGATAAAACTACAATGTTTAAGAGGAAATATCATACTTAGTGTCTGCTTAAAAGGAGTTTTCCAATCTACTTCAGGAAATAAAAATAATATTATTGCTAGAAGAAAATAAAAAGAACACAAAATGGAAAAATCTGTGATTTAATTTAATAGATATAGCATTGCTATATGATTTTAGAGGAGAGATAAATTTGTTATCAAATTGTATGCATTCATTCATGCAGTCATTCATTTATATATTTATTCTAAAAATGTTGCAGTGATTTAGAGAAATATATATATATAGTATAAAATTAAAAATAATTATAATTCCCACAATTATCATATATGGAGAAACTTTGTGAAGAAAAATTTGGCAACAAGTACCAATAAATTTAGCCATATATAAATAATAGATTTGGGACTTCCACTGCCATTAATTTATATTAATAATATGATGTTAAAGATTTATCA
Organism: Chaetophractus vellerosus; assembly: GCA_004027955.1. Lineage (NCBI taxonomy): Eukaryota > Metazoa > Chordata > Mammalia > Cingulata > Chlamyphoridae > Chaetophractus > Chaetophractus vellerosus. The sequence continues at coordinate 5,137 of PVKH010044173.1, read as the reverse complement.
ATAAAGCATTTCAACATAATGCTGATTATCAAAACTTAACATAAATGTCCAGTCAGATGGGAATACATTAAATTAAATCATCATACAATAATATGGTATATTATTATGTAACCACTAAATATCAAATTTTCAAAGAATATTTAATGATGTGATAAATACTCATTTAACATTACATTTTTAAAAAGCTGAATATATCATTTTAATGCATTACGGTACACACAAACTTAAAATTCATAAACAAATGTAATTTAAATAGATATAAATATTTAAAGTGGTTATTTGTGAATGATTATTAAAATGTAACTTTTCAGTTTTTGTTTTTCTTCTTTCAATAGTTTTTACAAGAAACACCTTTTGTCAAATTACTTTTTTTGTGTGAAATAAAATTTTTGCTTTATTTTTATAATATAATTACATTAAAAAATTAAGAACATATACAATGGCAAGAAGAGAAAATAAGGATAGCAAAATTATTTCAAACATATATTTAGTTATAATAGTAACTATTGTATTTTGAAGTATTTTGCAGATGCTAGAATATATCACAGATTTGGGTTTTCTGGTGACCAAATATACACAGACACAAACCTGTTATATGATTAGCAGTAGAAATAAGTTAAAAGCAAGCTAGGCATTTAGAAGAAACACAATTGTCCCTAGTAATAGGGATTAAAAGAAATTTAGCTGGTCTTTACAAAAGGATACTGAGTTGTCTTGGTAAATGGGATAAACAGAAAGTCTTGTTGAGTGGGCAGAATTCAACGAAATCTTTAGGTTTAAATATTTGAATAGGTAGAGAGGAAACTGGATAGAACATATTCCAGGAAGTAAAAACAACAGGAACAAGAATACAAAGCAATGAGTGAACTCTATATATTTCTGGTCATTTAAGATGGTAGAAGTAGAAGGTTTATATTGTAGAGTTGTTGAAAAAGTATCAGATGTAAATGTTAAATACAAAGTTCTTGGGGAAACAGATAAAAATGGCTAAATATACACCATATATATGAGAGAAAAATATGCCTATCAAATCTGTTGACAAGAAGGAACATGGATATGTATCTTAAGAAATTATTGATCACACTTAGTAGGAATAAAAATACTGAAAGAAAATAAGACTTTTTAATACATGAAAAAACTTTTTGCCATCATAATAATAGCTACAATTTCTAGGCCTTTCACTGAGTGCCAGAAGTCTTTTATTAACTTGCATTTAATATTTAAAACACGTTTTGACATCTACTAAATTATAGTAAGGCTTTTCTGCAAAAACCTTTTTTTTGTTTATTTACTACATATGCCTTCTACTTCCATGAAAACAATAGACTTCACTGGTACCTTTTCAGATAAATTAGCCTTTGATCATTCATATGTAATTCAAAGGGACTTTTAAAACCACATTTGCCTATAATTTACACAAAGACTCTTCATACTGACAAACAAAAAACTCTCTGATTCAGAGGCCTACACATTCTATTTCATTTCCAAGGAGGAAAAAAAGATTTAAAGAGACAATACATCCCATACAAATATTATGTTGCAAGCTTCATTATTAGTTCTTCTATGGTGGTAGAAAAAACAGGATAAAAAAGAGACCAAAATTCTGACCTGACCCTTGTTCTTTTGAAACAAAAAGAGAAATAGCTGTGTAATGAAAATAAAAGAAAATGTATGATATTTTGGTGTTCCCAGTAAGTAATGAAGAAGTGATAGTTTTTATTTCACTTTTCATCTGAAATTTCTAAGCACCTAAAAACAAGAGTTAAAAGTTGCAAGTAAGGAACCAGCTGTTGCTCAATTGTTAGGGCTCGGTTTACCACATGGAAGGCCCCAGGTTCGGTTCCCAGGGCTTCCTCGAGAAGGCAAGCTGCTGTTAGCAGGCAAGCTGCCGCGAGCAGGCAAGCCGCCACGTGGTGAGCTGACTCAGTGGGATGCCACAGCAGGGGGAGACAAGCAGACACAGAAGAAAGCAAAGCAAATGAACACAGCAAGAACAAGCAGCAAGGGGGGATATATAAATAAATAAAAATAAATCTTAAAAAATAGATTTAAAAAAGTTGCATGTAAACCTGGAAATTCTGGACTTGGGAATATGGCAAATGCAATGTATAGTATGCCTTTTGAATTTAGTAGTTTTAATGACTTTCATTTGCTGTATTTGAATTTTGCAAATCAAATTTCAAAAGAAAAATATGTTTTTATTCCAAATAATTACATATACATTAAGTAGTCCTGGGTATGATGTGGAGTGATATAGCTATGCTTTTCTAATTTTCACTGATTTGCATGTCTATGTGTGTGTGTATTTGTGCTCTCTCTCTCTCTACACACATATGCACACACACACAATTGCTCTATGTAGATAACCACAAAGAAGCATATTGTATAACTTGGGGTAATACCAGAAGTAAATACCAGAAATAAAGCCAGTGATTCAAAAGATATTAATAAGACTTTCTAAAAATTCCAAAATAGGACTCTTCCTTTGATTTGCTTAAAATATCATAATAGAGATTTGAGAGTCATTTGCAAGGTATAGTATTAGAAGCCATGAAAAGTTCCCATGTTTTCTAAGAGTGAGATGGACAGGAGAACAAAGAATGAAAATAAAAGATCAATGACATGCCAGCTGTGGGGACAGGAAGGAATGACCAGGGAATGGAGGAGGAAAGCTAAAATTTAGTGCTGTGGATAACAAAAAAGAGTCATGTGCATAAGGAGGGGGTTTTGCCAATCAGGTCAAATGATGAGAACTAAGGCATTGCAATGATAGTGTAAGAACAATTAAATTCAACAGTCCATGATTAATTAACTTTATAAATACAATTTGAATAAGGAAATGTAACTAAAACCTGAGTTTCAAGATGGTAATTAAATGAGAAGAACAAGAAGAAGACCCTTAATGAAAAATGTCTCCATCATAGATGTAGAAACTAGAAGAGTAGGTTGGATATAAGAAGTAGTAACATTTTGTTTTGTGTCATTTCTCCAAGATAAGATCAGGAATGTGAAAAAAAAAACCACAACAACAATACTATGAATGGAAAGGTAATAGAAATTCTAGAGAAAGAGAAGTTTATAGAGAAGAGAGGTTTGCCAAGGAGAAGAAAGAATGGAACTGAAGCAAACATACCTGGATAAAATGGATACCTTGTCTCCTATCTTAGGCCAAAAATGTAGAAAGGAAATATGGGGGCAAAGATGCTTTCATTTGGAGAGAAAGAAAAATGAGAACGCTAATTTCAAGCTGCCACGGACAGGCAAAAGCCGCCATGGGCAGGGCAGGCCGCCTGCAAATCGAGCACAGCCAGCCACCCGCGAACTGAAAAGCCGGCCGTGATGGAAGCAGAAGCCACCCACAAGCGGGGAAAGCCGCGCCTGCGCAGTGATCAAGTCTCGGGGCGTCGCCGCAGCGGGGGGCAAGGGGAGATATGTAATAAAATAAATAAATCTTAAAAAAAAAAAGAGAACGCTAATTTCAAATAGTCTATAGTCTTTTATTGGAAGAAATAGTTCATATGTTAAAACCAAAAGCAACCACAACAAAACAACAACAAGAATAGTAATGAGAGTAAGCCAGAATATAGATATATTATATTCTTCCTATTCCTCCTACTAAGTACATCTAAAAATCTTGGATGTTACATATAGAACAAAAATAAGAAAACAAGAAGGTGGTGAGAAGGCAGACTTCTCAACTCAAGAAACAACATGGTGTGAGTTTTCTGGGTTTCTTTTAGCCTTGTATATACTGGACTAGCTGTTGGAAAAGCTGTTAACTGAAAAATGCCAATGGGATCAGACAAAAACAGAAACAAAGAAGAAAATCCTGGTCACTCTCTAGCCATAGGACCAGAAAAGGAGAAACCTAGGAATACAAAAACTTTTAGACAACATTCACCTTACTTCAGGAAAGACTGACATGGTTGCATGCTCTTCCACCTCCACTCAGTGGAGGCTATGTGGGAGTCCTGGGCTTCCACCCCACTCAGAAGTAACAAGGAAGCACTCTTCTTCCCTCCCTAACTTAGGTTCAAAAAAGACTAAGTAGAGAACTTGGAACTTCCCCCTATCTGGTAGTAATGAGGCAGTAACCCTTTTTCTTCAACAGTATGGTAACAGAGAAGGCTTGTTAAAACAGAAGTCTTTAAAAAGGTCAAGAGTCTCATACCATAACATACAAAATTTTCCTTGTCATATCAACAACTAGGAAAATCTCAACTTGAATGAGAAAAGACAGTAACAGATGCCAATATTGAGATAACACAGATGTTAGAGTTATCTGAAAAGGATGAAAATACTTCAACAAACAATTATGAGCATACTTGAAAACAATTATGAGCACACTTGAAAAAAATGAAAAATAGAAGTCTCAGCAAAGAAATAGAAGATATAGAAAAGAACCAAATGGAAATTTAAAAAATACAACCGTTCTGTAGATTAAATTGTGTGCCCCAAAGTAGACATGTTCTTAATCTTAATCCATTTCCTTGTGTGTGTGAACCCATTGTAAATAGTATCTTTTGAAAATATTATTTTTAAGAGATGGCCTTACACCAGATTCCTGGAGGCCATTGAAAGAGAAACTGGAAGTCACAGAAAGAAGAAAAGAGGGTATATGCCCATGTGAAGGACAGAGAGATAAGCAGAGGAATCCCAAGGATTTCCAGCAGCCAGTGGCAGAATACTATAGATTTGGGGGAGAAAGCATTACTTTGCTGACACTTTAATTTTGGACTTCTTCTAACCTCAAAACCATGAGCCAATAAATTCCTATTGTTAAAGCCAAAATCAGTTTTTGGTGTTTGTGATAACAGGTCAGGCAAGCTAAGACAATGATTTATAAAACAAACAAACAAACAAACAAACAAAAAACTCAAGGGATGGGCTCAACAGGAATGCAGAAAATACAGATGAATCAAACAGTTAACTTTAAGATAGAATGATAGAAATTACCTAGGCTAAGCAACAAAGAGAAAATAGACTGAAAAGAAGATAAACACTACTCCAGTGATCTGTGGGACTATAAGAAAAGGAAATGGCATTAATGTCATTGGAGTCCCTGGAGGAGAGGGAGAAAAAGATGGGCTGAAAAGGCTCAAAGAAATAATAGGTCAAAATGTCCCAAATAGGGCCG
>PVKH010044172.1:0-10637 GCA_004027955.1 Chaetophractus vellerosus | reverse complement strand
CAGGGTATCTATGAACATTTATGTAAAAATTTAATATGGAAATCTCTACCTCTCAAGAGATTCATAGAACAGGCATTTTGAGATTGGTATATTTCACATATGAATCTCAACTGAGCTATTAGAATGAAATATTCTAGATAGAAGACTGAGATGTGGTAGATTGGCTATAACTAGACTAGGAGAGTTGTTTCTAAATTAAAGAAGCTGTATAAATTTAAAATTAGGTGAGCTAAGAAGCCCCAGAACAAAGTAAAATGTACTACCTGTTCTTATTCCATGGATAACATTAATTTGATTATTTGTGAATTTATCCCCTCATCACTCTTATTTTGAATCAGACAACTGAGGTAGATCAACATACCAGCAGATCTATTACAAAAGAATGTTACAAAGGCATAATATATTTATGAAGTGTCAACCATAAGTGTTCAGTTTCTTTCAAACCCAATGTGCTGTTGTTTCTATAAATGTATTCCATCAAGTACAACAACAAGTTTGACATGATTCAGTGAATTGAGTTAACCAGAAACTTTAGTGTAGCTGGACTTGTTTCAAAATGGAGAGAGATGAATAGCCCCTAATAAACTGCACTTTGTGTTTTATCTTTGAGTGTGTACCTGTGCACATTTGCTGAAGGAAGAAAAGATGGAAGCTGTCAGTAGGGAAGGAGCAACTAGGGTAGGAATGGAAACCACCAGTATGGGTTGGAAATTTGTATATTTGGTTTCAGGCTGAAGAAAAGGCTTTGAGAGGAGATGAAATCATTTCTAATAGGGGATTTTTCATATTCTAATTCCTACAAAATAATTAAGGTGTTAATGAACATTGTTTGTTGGTCAATGCAATTCTATTAAATATGTTTTATTTTTAAAGTAATATATTGCACATTTTTTAAAAGATGATGCCATTCGAATTATGAATGGTATAGTCACTTATTCAAATATTTTACAAATAGATAACAAATGTTTCAGTAAAATATTAAATTTGGATTTTTTCATATCTACATAGTGTCTTCTGAATTCCCCATTTGCAGAATATCTCATTTCTCCAGTCTGTTTTAGTTTTCTCTCGTTTCTCATCCCTATTGTATCATTTTCTAACTCCCACCACTAATGTACTTGTGCTGGTTTGAGTCTTTTGTGGACCCTGAAACAGCCTGTTCTTTAAGTGAACCCATTCCTGTGTCCATAAACCCATTGTAGATAGTATCTTTTGATTAGATCACTTTTGATTAGATCCCTTCAGTCATGAGTCCTTGATTAGATTTCCAGACTCAGGGTGGGTGTTTATCCTCTTACTGGAGTCCTTTATAAATGGAGGACTAAAAAACCACAGACACAGGAAAAAAAAAACTACATGGAAAGGGGCAGTACAGCTTAAGCATTAAGAGTAGACTTATGGAGCTAAACTGTGACAATATTTTCTTCTGTGTAATTGGGACTATATGTCTAATAATAATATTTTTGAGGATTGAATAAGATAATTAGAATATCACACGTGTAACTGATTTAGTGACACAAGGTGTTTAAATGAACTTTATTATAATTATTATGACTACTACTTTTTATCCTTCTACTATTTAACATTACAATCTATTACTATAATTTTGGAATAATGCACAAGGGTTACCGAATAAGTATAGGATTTTGGCAGAATTCATCTGAAACTTAACTTTTTTCTTGGTTAGATTAAATACCTGGTTATGAAATGTAATAAGCTATAAATCATGTATTGAAATTGGAGGAATAAAGGAAAAGACCAATAGCTTGTTCTTAACGTAAAAGTAGAGAAATTTTAGATGTTTTATGGCTGCAGAAATTAAATAAAGTGTTGTAGAAGGGGGTAGAGGACAAAGCATGTGATAAGAAAGATATAACAAGAAGGACCCAACAATATGATGAGAGAGCAGGAACTATGGATGATGTTTCCATGGATGTGTTTAAGTTTGCTAAATGATGCTCAGGCAATATACAAGAAACGGGTTGGTTTTAAAATGGGAATTTGTTAGGTTAAAAGCTTACAATTCTAAGGCTGTGAAAGTGTCCAAATCAAGGCATCACCAAGAGATGCTGTCTCACTATTGCAGGTGTAGATGATCAGGCACATGGCTGTGTCATCTAAAGGTGCTCTCTCTCAGAGTTCAGCTGTGGGCGATCAGGCACATGGCAGGGTGCGAACTGGTTTGCTCTTCTAGCCCCTCTCCTCTGGAACTCATATCTTCAGTCTCAAATTTCTACACTGGCCTAGCCTCTTGAGGGCCTCTTTCTGTGCCTCTATGCTCTGCTGATTCCAGGTGGCCTTCTTTCAATGACTCTGCCGTGTGTTTCCTGTGTCATTTGTAAAGCAAGAGGACCAAGACTCACCCTGGGTCATGCCTCACTGAAGTAATACAATAAAATACCTGCCAACTGACTCCAAACAAATCAGAGAACCTCACAGCCACAGGAATGGATCAGCTCCAAGAATGTGATCTTTCTGGGGTCCACAAAAAGCTTCAACCTGTCAAAGATTGTGTCATCTGTTCAAGTATAAGAGGAATTTGAAATGGAATAAAGGTTCTCTATATAAATGACACTGCTAAAACAGTCTTATTTAGGTACAATATTAATATATATACGAGTCAGAATTTTATTATTTAAAAATAACTTGTGTGACAGTTTGAGATTATTTTTGTGAATACCCAAAGGAGAAGGCTTATGTTTGTAAACTCATCTATTCTTCTGGGTTTGATACCATTTGATTATATTGGATTCTGTTGAGGGTCCCTTGATTAAATTACCTGTTAAGATTAGGGCTTTGATTCAACCAAGTCAGTAAGGTGTTACTCAGGTTAAGTCCCTGCCCCCTTGGTGGGCTGATATAAATGGACACTCATTCAAGAAGACACATGGGAATATAGAGAGGTCTCATGTTTGATCCTGGGGCCCCAGGGAGGGATGAGCCCTATGCCTGATAGCTTACAGCTGACTTTGGGAAGAGAGTCGAGACTGATATAGGAAGCCCTGAGAGACAAGCCCTATGCCAGCCTACAGCTGAGATCAGGAAGAAGCTGGGCCCATGGAGCCTCCAGAGGAAGAGGAAGCCCAGAGGGGAAGGCTGAAATCCAGCAGAGGTGGCTCACCATCTTGCTTTAACACATGGCATGTAACTTTGGTGAGAAAGTACGTCTTATGGCACCTTAAGTTGAACTTTCCATGGCCTTGGGGTTGTAAGCTTTTACCCCCAAAATCCCTTTTATAAAACCTGTATTAGTCAGCCAAAGGGGTGCTGATGCAAAATACCAGAACTTGGTTGGTTTTTATAAAGGGTATTTATTTGGGGTAGAAACTTACAGTTACTGGACCATAAAGCATAAGTTTCTTCCCTCACCAAAGTCTGTTGCCACGTGTTGGAGCAAGGCAGCCGCCGACATTTGCCAGAATTCGGGCTTCTTGGGTTCCTCTCTTCCTGGGGCTCAAATTCTCTCTGAGCTTAGCTCCTCTGTTTCCTTCACAAGGTCAGCTGTAGACTATGAGGCTCTCTAGGTTTTGCCTCTCACCACAAGGCCAGCTATGAACTCTCAGGCGAATGGCTCGTCTCTATCCCGGGGCCTTCTCTCCTTCCTCACCAGAACTCCAACATCAAAACTGCTCCAACTCTGTTCTTTGCCATGCCTTTTATATTTGATCCCCCACCCACCAAGTGGTGGGGCTCAACGCCCTACTGACATGGCCCAGTTAATACCCTAACCGTAACTTAATCATGCCGAGATTAGCAGACCAGTTTACAAGAATAATCCAATATCTATTTTTGGAATTCATAATTACATCAAACTGCCAAACTGCTATAAAACCCAACACAGTTCTGGTACTTTGCATCAACACCCCTTTGGCAGACTACTGCACCTTGCATTTGTACAGCATTTTTTCCCTAAATTTCTCATGCATGTCTTTATATTTAATCTAAAACAGGCAAAATTTATTTTGAGAAAATTTGGATATGTTTAGGGAAATACATTACAATCTTTCAGCTTTGTCTAATCTTTGGCCCTATTTTGTCATAAATACAAAATAAACAAAATTACATCTTATATAGAGTTTAAGTGGTACAGGAAACCTAGGGCATTAAATGAAATTCACTTACAAATTCAGAAAAAACCTTGAAAAAAATCATTTGCATCATCTAGTAAGTTCACCCGATGTTAGTTTTGCATATATAATGCTGTATGGTAATATATAAAATATATACAATGCATACAATATGTATAAATGTACAATAAGCAGGAATATTAGAAAAATAGATGCTTCACACTACACTTAGTAATCTTTTACTTCACCTGACAAGATTAATATTTGTTTAATTTTACAAAGTAAATAATTTGCATTTGCACAAGTTAAATCAGGGCTTCTTAACCAGGGGTCCATGAACTTGAATTGAAATTCAAAAAAACGTTATTCTTGTAGGGATATGTTGGTGCGGATGTGGTATATTTATTAAATAACCCACAGTATAGTGTGGACTTAGTAAGGGGTCCATGGTTTTCACCTGACAGGCAGAGGGGTCCATGGAACACAAAAGGTTAAGAACCTCTGAGTTAAAAAGAATATGACAATTTCAAAGATTAGTGTTTATTCACAATATTAGTTTTTGTGTTTCTAATATATTTAAGCTTACATAAATATCATTTTTATAAATCATAATTAAGAAAAACATCCTCACAATATATCCAGTTTAAGAACATAGTAAATTGCATGGACTGTCTCTATTTTTCCTAAATAATTATTCATTTGCAATGCTCTAACCCCACAACTGAAACAGTAATATATAGTTTGACTCTAACTAAAATATAAATGTAGAATACTGTCAATACTTTAATATGTACAGTACAGTGACAAATTTTAAAAGTAAAGAATATTGTAAACAGAAGAGCAATGGACAATTGTATCCAAAAGTGACACTGACTATGAGAAAGGCCATATTTTAAATAAAGTAGTTAGGGAAGGAATAATTGGTAGATCTACAAAGATTTGGGGATGTTAGAGAAATTATTTAGGGTAAATGGAAGATACAAATAGGTTAAACATTTATTAAAATGTTCTTGCTGGATAGAGTATGTTAGAACAATGGAAAGAAATAGTGGGAGGCAGATGCTTGAACTTGAATTGATGGGGTTGATGAAGTTATGGATGATGTCAGCTTCTAGGATATAATTATGAATGATAAGTGGCAACGTAGGATGGAGGGAAATGATAATTAAAATGAATAGGTCAAATAACTGAGAGGCAAGTGTGTTGATAGACTGTTTGCATAGGTGTTCAATTTGTCACTTAGGGTGAATATGAGTATTGATGGGGACAAAGATACTGAGCTTTGATTTTGAAAACTTCTGAATGGATGCAGTTAACCTGAAGATCCCCAGATGACTGCAGTGAAGGGTTTTTGAAGGAAGAGTGACAGTTAATGATTTGGAAGCAACAATAATGAACAAGATGTATAATACTCATCCCATCCACAAATGCATGCTCCATAAGGTGTATATGAATGAACAAAACAAAACAAAACAAACAAAATCCTATCCTTGTAAGGACAACAAAACAAGTAATGAAATATAAGTGAAAAAAAGCAAATGGAACTTTCCAAGCAAAATGTGAGGGCAATTTGCTGGTATCCCAACATGAGCTCCAGAGGGCAGAGTAGAAATGTTTGAGAAGCTGGAAAGGTGGGGATGTTGGAAGGGATGAGGAGAGATATAGAATCACGTAGCTAAGATCCCAGCTGATAATGTATAACCTCAGAGCTCTGATATTGATGGGGACAGTTAAAAACAATGCTGAGGTCTTGCTATACTAGTTTAAGATATCACTTAGGAGAATGTGGATATTAATTCAAATTATAGCCTTCTCTCCCAGGGGAGATACAGTGTCCTAGATTCCAGTAATTTCTTTGCTGGTTTATGACTTTTGTAAACATCAATAAAAGACAGAGGGAGCGGTGGAGAGAGAGAGCACCAGAGAAGGAGAATGTGTGTGAGAAAGAGGATGGAAGGATGAGGAAATTAAATAAGATAATATAAAAAATTTTAAATAACATGCTATACTTATTTTAGATATAATTTAACACTTTTTTCATGTTAAAATGTGGTCAAAAGTACAGAGTGCCTACTTTAGAAATGAGTATAATAAATAATTCTCAATCCTATTTTAATTTTGTATTGTTTTAAGAAATTCACACATTTTATGCTACTTGTATTTATTAGATATTTGATTTGAAAATTTATAGGTTGCTTAAAACTATGATTTTCAACATACTGTTTTATCCAATTAATTAAAAAAACTTAATAAGGTGTTTTTGTGTATATTTAATCAGATAAAATTTCTATTTTGTATATCTATATCTCAGTACAGAATGATGTGTTTTATTGCTGTATTACATAATCTGTGCTAAGTATCATTTTTATTAGAGTTAAAAATATGTATTCTTTTCCTGGGTGCATGCAATTATACTTGGTTTTATTTAATTTCTTTCATGGCAACCTAACTTATAACTATTTTCTGAAGAAAACATGTAAAATGTGTTGTATAGATTTTGGTGTTCCGTTTTACATTTCAACTCATTAGGATAATTTTGATATTTTTAATTTTTGTGCACATGAAATTATTTAGTTTAAATAAACAAATAGAAAATTGTGTCTCTATAATTAATGCTCTCTTTGGCCTCATATCTAAATTTACTCTGCATTATATACTTAGGAGCATCTCAAAATAATTCTTAGAAGAAAAGTGTATTGGATCCAAAGAAGTGATAAGGTAAGTAACAGTGGAATAGAGACTAAGTTTCTTATTTTGCTGAATGTAGATTTGATTCAGTTTGCTCTGGTTGCCAAGGCAATGCACCAGAAATGAGTTACCTTTTAAAATGGGGGTTTATTTTCTTTAAATGCTTACAGTTTCAAGGCCAAGAAAAGTGTCCCAAACAAGGCTCCCTCAGGAGATGCTTTCTCCCCAAGCTGCAGCTGTGGGGAATCAGGGACATGGCAGAGTAAAATGGAAATGTCTGCTCCTCTTTCCCTCTCCTCCATGCCTCATTGCTTTCAGCTTCTGGCTTCAGCGAATCCTCTCAACTTCTGTGTTCCATTGATTTCAGCTCCTGGCTTCCAGGGCCTTCTCTCTCGGCTTCCACCATATTGTTCTGCATCTGTGGCTTTTTATTCCTCCCTTTCTGAAGGACCCAGGAAGAGGATTAAGACCCACCCTGGGTCACACAATCTAATTAAAGGTCCTTAACTGAAGTAATTTAATCAGAAGTTTGCACCTACGATACGTTTACATGCACAGGAATGGATTAACTCAAGGACATGATTTTCTGGGGTCCACAAATTCTTCAGACAAGATTCTTTTAATTCTGTCCAATAAAAGACATGTTTTTTTGTGTTTGAACGAATGCTTTTAATCCTACACTGTAAGACCATCCTTAACTATATTCTGAGACACTTTAAAAGTTCTTAATGTAGAATTTTTTTAAAGATTTATTTTTTATTTATTACATATCCCCCCCCTTCTGCTTGCTCTTGCTGTGTGTCCATTCTTCTGTGTTTTTCTATGTTTTGCTTCTTGTCTCCCCCCGTCTTTGCGGCGACGCACCGAGTCAGCCCTCCATGGCAGCGGCAGCTCGTTCCGTTCGTGGGTGGCTCCATTCTGTTTTCACGGGTGGCTCCGCTCCATGTTTTGCGGGCAGCAGTCCTCCATGTTTTTGCGGGCTGCCAGCTTCCGCACTTCGCAGGCAGCAGCTCCGCTTTTCACGGGTGACTTTGCCATGCCCGTGGGGGCTCTGCGCTGCCCATGGCGGCTTTTTGCCTTGCCCACGGCGGCTTTTGCCCCGCCCACAATGGCTTGCCTTTCTCAAGGCCGTCTGCCCACTGGGAGAGGTCCCTGGGAACCGAACCCGGGGCCTCCCATGTGTTACCCCAGCGCGCTCTTTATCCACTGAGCTATCTAGCCGGGCCCTTTAATGTAGAATTTTAATGCCAACTTCAAGTGTGTACAGCCTAAAAAATGCTGAAAATATTAACTACATCAGTTTTTCTTTTACCCTCTCTTTTAAAAGCAACACTCAAATTATTGGTGAAAACCACATTAATTTAAAGGAAATAGATTGAAATTTAGCTCTCATTTAACATTAAGTTGAATAGAGATTGATCAACAACAACCAATGTATAATTTTTCAGGTGCTCTTTGTGTATAAAAGAGAATACTGATTATCTATAACTTTATTTGATTTTGCTAATCATTATTCAGCACTTCAGCTTTAAGATTTAAAGCATTCTCTTTCAAAGTACTTTATGAATAAATGAGTATTAAGTAAATATTTCCAAATAATCCTTAGTACTGGACCAAAATATGCTTTTCTCATTTTGAACTATTGATCTACAGAGTTTGGAAAATAAGTAAATGGAATGCGGGTGGGAACCAGGCTCAGTAGTAACTAAGATCCCTTTTTTTTTGTTTAAAAATATCTATGGAACTTGAAAGAAAAAGAAGTAATAAGCCAAAAAGCTTGCTTGCCTCTATTTTGAAGAAAAAAAAATGCATGATTGGTTCCCCACATTGCTACTGAAATGATAAAATTTAACACCGAGTACTTCAAGAAAAATATTAAAACTATATTTATCTGTGGAATCATATTTCATATTAATTATTTGTGTATGTATAATTTGAAAATTAAGTAACATGGTAAATGTTTAACTGTAAAATATAAACATTCAGTTTTCTCAATATTAAATAATGGAAGCAATATCATATAAAATATATACATTATTTTCTATTCAAAAATGCCCTTTAAAATGAAAAGTATCATTAGTAGCTTTCTCCATATGTTGCTTTTACTCTGTTTCATGCATTAATCTTCTGACATTTATTTGCCTGTTTCTATCCACTTCTCTCCTCTGTAGATAACTTTTTGTTCAACATAACTTGAGACTATCAAAGATAATAATTATATATGTACAAACTCCTTTGCCTTTTATTTCCCTTCGATTTGAAAATTCATCAAAAGAAACCAAAGAAAATACCCAGTCCTTTACAAACCTAGGTGAGTTTGAAAGCTGTTTGTAGAATGATCTAGATATGAGCAAGGTGATAACACTTAAATTGATTTCCTTTTCTGTAAAATAAGTATTCTGTTAGAAAGATATTTTATATCGGGCTGAATCAATTGTGTTCTCTAAAAGTTTGACAAAGAGTTAGGTAAAAAAGAAATACAAACAAGTACATGGTAAAGTTAGAACCCCCTACTCTTCTCCAGATTTGCTCCTATTCTCATTTTTTTATTTTTTTTTTGCCAGATGTCTTTTGACCTAGCCTGCTGGTGCCTGGTATTGTGTTGATTCCCATTTGTAAAGTTTATAGAAAGTTATCAGTTAATTATGAGGAGCAATTTCCATTAAGATGTGTATCACTAGTCTGGCATATATCAAATATTTAGGTGGCCTCATTTAGCCATTGGACACATAATTTTGTCAACTTTTGTACAAGGAGTTAGAATCATAAGCTAACTGACAAGAAGGTGATGTGTATCTATGATAAAGGCCATGAAGACTATGGTTTAGGGAATTCAGTGAATTCCAACATAAGAAAAAAGGTGAATTAAAGAAATTTCCAATATTTTCTATTTATTGTCTCTGTAGGGATTTCAGGGTTATACATTAGCACCATGACCCTGTAAATTTTTAAAGAGGTCTAAGTTTTCCAACTCACCCATGTCAGGTTTACAACCAACAGTTTTTCTTTTCCAATTAGCCCCCCAAAATATCACTAAAAGAAATGGGCTTTATTTTCTTGTAATTGGGACTGCACAAAAGGGAGGCGTAAGGGAGTCTAGTTCTACTTCATACTCTGTATTAGTGGTAAGAAAATAAGTGTTAAATACGGGAGTGACACTTTTGAGAAAGGGAAACTAAGTAGGTTGAGGACCTAAATATTCCTTTAAAGAAAGAGATCAGAAAAGGGGCAGCAGCTCAATACAATAGAAGAAAATACTTTTGCATTAACGTGCTTTCACTGTGATATCAGCAAAAATGGCAGAGTAGCCCCAAGAGCCTGCCCTTCCACTGAAAAAATGAAAAAGTGAGTGTATTAGTCAGCCAAAGGGGTGCTGTTGGCTTTTATAAAGGGTATTTATTTGGGTTGAAGCTTACAGTTACCAGGCCGTAAAACATAAGTTACTTTCCTCACCAAAGGCTGCTGACGTCTGCAAGGGTTCAGACTTCCTGGGTTCCACTTTGCCCCAGGCTTGCCTCTCTCTGGGCTCAGCTGCTCTGCTAGCTCCACAAGGCCAGCTGTAGACTATCAGGTGAATGGCTGCTCTCTCTTCCTGGGGCCTCTGCCATGGCTAATCGAGCCTTCTCTTTGCTGCCCTGTTTGCTTACTTCCTGGGCTCCAACATTAAAACTCCAAACTTGCTTCTCTGCAGCACGGTTTCTCTGTGTGTCCCCATCCAGCAAGGGGTCGGGTACTCAACGTCCTATTGACATGGTCCAATCAAAGCCTTAATCATTATTCAATCAAGTAAAAGTGAAACCTCTGAATCCAATATAATCTAATATGCCTGGAGGGACAGACTAGTTTACAAACATAATCCAATATCTAATTTTGGAATTCATA
>PVKH010044171.1:0-10631 GCA_004027955.1 Chaetophractus vellerosus | reverse complement strand
TGCATAGCGTCACTTCTGGAATGACCTCCTGACTCATTTTGAAGTCTCTTAGCCATATAAACTCATTTGTCTTTACCTTTCCCCCCTTTTATTTGAGGTCTTTTTCCAGTTGCATTGCTAGTTGGTGCTTGATAGTAATCCCTTGGTGCCAGGGAGGCTCATCCCCAGGAGTCATGTCCCACACTGGTGGGGAAGGTAATGCATTTATTTGCTGAGTTTGGCTTAGAGAGAGGCCACATTTGAGCAACAAGGAGGCCCTCAGGAGGCAACTCTTAGTCACCCTACAACACCAGGCTAAGTTTAAATTTCAAAAGCAAAGGCTCACAAGCATAGTTGTCAATATCAAAGATCCAACAATGGACCACCTTCCTTCACCGGTCACCCTCCTTCACCAAATGCAGTCCCCTGCATTTGGGGGACAGTTGCTGCTCCATTAAAGAACATTATAGAGCTCTCCAGGATGGGAATTCAATATTCTCTCCATTAATATGTGACTCTCCACCCACTATGAGAAAGCCTCATGAACATTTGAACACATTTATATACCTTATATGTCTGACCAGGTGAACATCCTCCCTTGTATCTCCCATCACTGACACCCTCCACTAATGATCCTCCCCTGACCCAGTTGTAACCCTTCTGTGATCTAAAGTTTTTCAAGAATGAAGTCAAAAAAATAGCCAAATAAAATTAATAAGAAAATGAAATAATAATGGTAGGTTTTAATATAAGAAATAAAATACATAAAAATTTAAAGAAAAGCAAAAATAAAATAAAATTAAAAAATGAAAGTATTAAAAAATAATGAAAAATATTAAATTTTTTTGACATTTTGCCTTTCATCGATGTATTATCTGGTGTCCTGTATGTACAGTGACATTTTCTCCCACTTATTCCCCAGTGTCTTACTCTTTTTCATTTTATTTTCAAAGAAGTTTTAGATCACAGTAAAGTCACATACAGAATACAAGGGAATCTCATATACCCAACATCATCCCCTTTTCCCCCTTTCCATATTAATAACTTTTTATATGTGGATGGTACATTTGTTACAACTGATATACAAATAGTGAAACAAAGCTACTAACCATAGTCAATGGTTTACATTATGGTTTACATTTTAGACTGTACACTTTTATAAATTTTGATGATATTTAACATGGCCTGTGTCCATCATTGCAAGAACATGTAGAACACTTCCATTGCCCACTAAATACCTCCTGTTCCATCTATTCTATTCCTCCCTCCCCCTCCCCTCAGGGCCCACGGTGACCACCCAGCTTCACTCCTTGGATGACAAGACTCATAGTTACTTGCAACAACAATGAGGTATTGACACACTGGTTTGTCCTCACCTATTAGGAACTGCCCAAGCTCTTGTCTATTATTTTAATATCAAGATTATGCTAATCTCAAAACTGAATTGGAAAGTGAAAATGGAAGAGAATTCTGGATGTTTTTCCTCCCCAGAATCACCAAAATATATGGCAAGAACTGTCAGAATCAAGCTTACTAAAACTCTGGTTGATATCAAGGTTTATAGCAAAGACATGAACTTATGGCCAGAAGAATGGTGACTTAGGCATAGCTGGAGAGCTTTTTGTCATTTTATCTTACCTTAGCCCCATCCATCACCCTGGTGTGGTGACAGTCTTGAATCACAATTTCCTGGTGAGTACCTGATTCTGGAGGAAGCAGAGAGGATCTTGGTCCTAAGGAACTGTGTTTGCCTGTTTTGACCTGACTGGAGTTTCCACTAACAACAAATGTAAGAGCTTCCTTTTTTTTTTCTCACTTGGAACTCTGTCAGTGTAGAGCAGCTATATGGAGGATGTTCCCAAAAATATTGAAATAGAAATGAACTACTACTACTGCCAACTACTGCCGCCTGAGGCAAAAAATAACAGTTCCAACAAACAATAGACATGCTCAAAGCCTGGGAGGCAATCTGGGAAGTTAAATTTTGGGAGGAGTAAGGGCTTTGAAAAGTTCCTGTCTCTGTGGAGGAAACTAGGGAGCTGTGCATGTGGCCAGGACACGATGCATAATAAGAAAAGACCTCAGAAGCTTCTGGCTCATCTTTTCTTTTTTAAAGATTTATTTTTATTTATTTATATATCCCCCCTTGCTGCTTGTGCTCGCTGTGTTCATTTGCTTTGCATTTTTCTGTGTCTGCTTGTCTCCCCCTGCTGCATCATCCTGCTGAGGCAGCTCACTGCATGGCGGCTTGCCTTCAGCAGGAGGCACCGGGAACTGAACCCGGGTCCTCCCATGTGGTAAACTGGAGCCCAACCAATTGAGCTACAGCCGGTTCCCTCTGGCTCATCTTTAAGCTCATTAAAAGCAGGCGTGTACATGGCATGGCCAAGCTTAAAAGAAGTGATTAAACAACAAGTCAATCTTCAAATCCTAGAGAATTATTTTCCTTTTCCTGCTTTTTTCTTTTCCTTTTTTCTTTTTTTTTTCTCCAGGAGCATAAGGAAATTTTTATCAGTTCCCTAGAAAACCAGAGAGATAATGGAACACTGACTGTAGTGATAAGGAATACAGTAACTTAAAAGTTATTTGGGAAAGTCACTAAGCAAACCGATGACCGAAGCTCACAAGTAAGCACAGCAAACAATGGAGGGGCAGGGATGCTGATTTCCTCAGTGACCAAATTATAATATTCAAAATGTCAAACTACTAAAAGATCAAGAAGCTAAAGAAACAGTGTCATCAGGTACCACACATGACAAAAAATGCAGATAAAAATTATAAAAAGGAAACAAATAAACTAAATTGAAATTCTTACTTAGAAGTGTTCAATAATTAAAGTTTCAAAACTCACCACAGGGAGTGTACAGCAGATTTGAGCAGGCAGGGAAAAAAGAGCAAACTTGAAGATTAGTAGATTGATAATACCCAATCTGAGGAGCAGAGAGAAAAACAAGTGAAGAACAATGAACAGTACCTAATAGATCTGATAGAATGATCAAGCAGACCACATAATGGGAATCTGAGAAGAAGAGAGATATAAAAGGGCAGAAAGAATATTTGAAGAAACGATAGCTGAGAATGTCCCATATTTGGTGAAATACATGAATATACACATCCAAGATAAATTTCAAACTGTTGAAAACCAAAGACAAAGAAAAAAATCTTGAGAGCATCAAGAAAAAGCAACTCATGATGAACAAGGGATCCTCAATAAGATAAACTCATGAGCAATAAGATACTAGAGGACAGTGGAATGACATATGTAAGTTGTTAAAGGAAAAATAAAATCTTCTCAACAATGTGTTATTGTAGCAGTTTGATATTATTAATGAATTCCAAAAAGTAATATTTGATTATGTTTGTAACCTGGTCTTTTTCTCTGGGCATATTAGAGTATATTGTATTCAGAGGTTTTACTTGATTAAATAATGATTAAGGCTTTGATTGGGTCATGTCAGTAGGACATTGCATCCCTGCCCCCTTGGTGGGTGGGGACTCACAGAGAAACTGCATCTCAGAGAACGGAGTTTGGAGTTTTAATTCTGGAGCCTGGGGAAGTGAGCACACAGAGGAGCTTGGTGGTGAGGAAGGAGAGTAGGCTCTGGGAAAAGAGATGAGCCATTCACCTGATAGTCTACATCTGACCTTGTGGAAAGAAACAAGCCTGAGCCTGGAGAGAATCAAGCCTGAGCCTGAAGAGAAGCAAGCCCTGGGAAGAGAGAAACTCAGGAAGCCTGAAACCTGGCAGACGTCGGCTGCCATCTTGCTCCAACACATGGCAATAGACTATGGTGAGGGAAGTAACTTATGCTTTATGGCCTGGTAAGCTTCTACCCCAAATAAATACCCTTTATAAAAATGAACCAATTTCTAGTGTTTTGCATCAGCACCCGTTTGGCTAACTAATACAGTTATATATCCAACAATACTATCCTCCAAAAATATTAGGGAAACTAACACATCCTTAAATAAGCAATTTCTAAAGTGGTTATTTGATACTAGTGCTACCCTGTAAGAAATGTTTAAGGGAGTCCTTCAGGATGAAATAAAGGGACTCTGGATGGTAATTCAAAGTCATATGAAGAAAAAAAGAACTCCATTAAGAGAAGGTAGAAAGGTAAATATGAAAAACAGTTTTATTGTACTTTAGTTTTGTAACCCCTATGTTTGTTTTCTATATTATTTTTAAAACAAATGTATAAAACAATAATTATAAAACTGTATTTACACCTCCCAGCCCCGTTTTTGTCTTTCACCCCTGGAACAGCACACAGTAAAACCTGGGCATTTGTAATCTGTAGTGGGGAATTATGATCTGTAAATCAGCCCTCTTTGTCAGTTTCGAGCCCCTTCCTTTCTCCCTATGACCCATAATCTTTTGTCTTCTCCCATTTCTCTCCTCTCCCTTCCTTAATAAATTACTGGCCTAACTAAAAAAAAAACAAACAAAAGACTATATTAGTGGGCACACAATGTAAAACAGTGTGATTTGCAAAGATAGTAACATATGTGGGATGATAGAAATGTATAGGAAGATAATTTTTGTATACTATCAAAACTAACTTGGTATTAATTCAAACTATCTTGTTATGAGTTTAAAATGATTCTTATAATTTCCAAATAAACCACTAGGAAAATCACTAAAATTACAGAGGAAGGGTAATGAGAAGGGAGTCAAATGGTATACTACAAAATACCAATTAACTAAAAAAGTAGGCAGAATTGAAGGAATTGAGGAACCAAATGATTTAAGACATATAGAAAAAAACAGCAAAAGGGCAGAAGAAAGTATGTAATTATTTAGAATTTTAAAAATATAAACAGATTAAACTCTCAGTTAAAAGGCAGGGGTTGGAAGAATGAGGGGGGAAATAAGCATGATGCTTATACCTATATAAGCATGTATATATATTGTGTATATCTATGCTATATACAATAGACTCATTCTGGATCCAAAATTTATGGGTTAAATTGAAAGGATGAAAAAAAATGGTATTCCTTACAAACAGTAACCAAATAGCTGGAGAAGATACACAAATATAAAAAAATAGACTTTAAGTTAAAAAAATAGACAAAAAGGACATAATATATTGATAGAAGAATCAATCCTTCAGGAATATATAAAAATTATTAACATATACATACATAGCAACAGAGCCCCAAATATATATGAAAACAAATTAATAGAATTGAAGATAGAAATAGACAGTTGTACAATAATAATTAAGGACTTTATATTCCACTTTTGATAATGGATATATCAACCAAAGAGAAGATAATTAAGGAAATAGAAGACTTGAACCACACTGTAACCAACTGGGCATAAAAAATGTATACAAAACACTCTACCAACCAACAACAGAATACACATTCTTCTTTAGAGAATACAGAACATTTCCCATATGGTAAGCCAAAAAACAAGCCTTAACAAATTTTAAAAGATTGAAATCATATAATGTATTGTGTTTGACCACATAGAATGAAACTAGAAATCAGTAAAAGAAAATAAGAATATTCACAAATATGTGGGAAAACAAAACATTTTTAAGTAACCAATGGGTCAAAGAAGAAATCACAAGGGAAATTAGAATTAGAATTAAACTTTTTTTAGGAGGTACCAGGGATTGAATCTGGGACCTAGTAGATAGTAAGCAGGACCTCAGCCACTGACTACACCTGCTCCCCAGAATATACTTTGAGATGAAGTAAAACGAAAATACAAAATACCAAAAACTAGTGGGATACAGTGAAAATGGTGCTCAGAGAAAAAGTTACAGCTGTAACAGCCTATATTAAAAAGAAGAAATTCCTCAAATAAAAAACCTAATGTCACTCCTCAGGTAACTAGAAAAAATAAGGGCAAACTAAACCTAAATCTAGTAGAAATAAAATATTAAAGAAAAGAACAGACACAAAATAGAGAAAAAATAGAGACAATCTATGAAACCCAAGTTGGTTCTTTGAAAACATTAACAAAGTGACAAACTTGTAGCTGGACTGATAAAGAAAAATGAAGAGAAGACTCAAATCACTAAAATCAGAAGTGAGAGCAGGCGTGTTAATAAGGACCATATAATAAAAAGGGGGCATCATTAGGGATATAATTAACAATCGGACACCAACAAATTCATTAAGGTAAATGAAATGGACACATTCCTAGAAGCATACAAACTACCAAACTGCATCAAGAAGATAGAAAATCTGAAAAGATATATAGCAAGTAAAGAGATCAAACCAATTATGAAAAATCTCCTAAGAAATAAAATTCCAAGAGCAGATGACTTTACAGGTGAATTCTGCCCTATATGTAAAGAAGAATTTGCACCAATCCTCAATTATTATAACAATAGAAGAAGAGAGAACATTCTCTAACAATCACATTAATATTTGGTATTGCATTCCTCTAATACCAAAGACAGACAAAGCCATCAGAAGAAAACTACAAACCAATAATCAGTATGAGCGTAGATGAAAAAATCCTCAATAAAATACTATCAAATCAAATTCAGTACTATATTAAAAGGATTATACTCCATGACCAAAGAGATTTTAACCAGAAATGCAAGGGAGGTTCAATATTTTCATAGTAGTCATTGTAATATGCCATATTAATAGACTAATGAGAATAAAAAGCATGATCATTTCAAATGATGCAGGGAAAACATTTAACAGAATCCAACACCCTATCATGAGAAAAACACTCAACAAACTAGGAAAAGAATGATACTTCAACTACATGATACAGACCCTTTGTGAAAACCCACAAATAACACATTCAATGGTGAAAGGTTGAAAGCTTCCCCCTTTAGATAAGGTACAGAATAAGGATGTCTGCTTTTACCACTTCTAATCAAAACCAGACCGGAAGTTCTATCCAGAGCAATTAGGAAAAAAAGCATTAAATTATATACAAAAATAAAAGAAAAAAGTAAAATTATATCTATTCTCAAATATGATCTGATATATGGAATATTCTAAAAATACATACAAAAATCTATTTAAAAATCTAATAAACCAAAAATCTATTTAAAAATCTAATAAACCAATATTTAAAGTTGTAGATAAACTATCAATGCACAAAGTTGGTTGTATTACTATATAATAGTAATGAATGATCTGAAATGGAAGTTAATAAAACAAGTCCGTATATGAAAGCTTCATAAAGCATAAATACATATGGATATATTTTTAAATTTTATTAAAGTATTTCATCTCTACATGAACATACATAAACAATAAGTGTATAAAATAAGTTGTGACCTTACAAAACAAGCATGCATATCATCATACAGGGTTCCTATACATAAGCCCATCACCAACACCTTGCATTGCTGTGAAACATTTGTTACAAACTATGAAAAAGCATTATAACTATACTGTAACCAGTATCTAACATTTAGTGTATTTTCCCCAACCAACTCGATTGTAAACACCCTATAATAATATTATACTATTATACTTGTTATATTTCATGAGGGAACTCTCTCATATTTGTTCTGTTAACCACAGTCCATCTTCCACCACTGGATACCCTGTTTTGTACAGTCCCATGCTTTGTACAATTCATTGAAAGTGTACACTCAGTAGCTTTCATTTTCATCTCAGATTGGGCTTTCATCACCAATGTTAATTTTAGAACATTTTTAATTACTCCAAAAGGAAAAAGCCCACGCTGTCTTAGACCCCACTATTATTGTCTCTTAAAAGTGATATATCTTCTTTGCCATTGTTGCAAAATGTTATAATATTACTGTTAATTGTCATCCATAATTCACATTAGTTTTAATTTTCCCATGTATCACCGTATTCTTAAATCATTTTTAAAAATGAACATTCTTATATTTATACTATTAATGACAATCTTCATCTACCACAAAAATAACTATGTTATAGAGTCCCTAGATTATTCTCTCGCTCCCTTTCAATTGAAATTTTTATCCACAACTACCCCTTTTAGTCACAACCACATTTACAAATCAGCAGTGTTAGTTATATCTACTATAATGTGTTACCATCAACTCTATTCATTTCCACACTTATACAATAAACCTTAATAAAAATTCTACATACATTAAGCATCAGCTACCATTCTCAACCCACATTCTATGTGAATAAATTGTGTTTGAATAAATTTAACCATGGGAATAGAGGATTTATACACTGAAAACGACTAAAATATTGCTGACATAAATTAATTATTATCTAATTATATCAACAGTGATCCTGTGATCATGGAAAAGAAAAAATATTAAGATGCCAATACCCAAACTATCTACCAATTCAATGAAATACCTACCAAACACCAATGGTCTTTTTCAAAAAACTAAAAAAGCCAATACTCAAATTCACATGAAATTGCAAGGGATGCTCAGCAGCCCTGTGAGCTGTTAAAAGGGAAAGAGGCAGAGGGTTTTCTTGAGTGAATTTGGCAGGCAGAGCCCTCTTTGAATCTTGGCTTGGGCCAGACCAAAACACAGGAGAATGGAGATTGAAACACCACCATGGAAAGGTATGCTCATGAGCGCCATCTATGGGCTGGTCTGCAAATTGATTGGACAAAAACTGCTCTTGGTTATCTCTGTACCCTTAGCTACTGGGAGAAAACATACACATCATTAGTGAGTTCAATTTTGGCACGATTTTGATGACTTAAGCTGGACAATTTTAAATACATAAAATAAGTTGAATAAGATATTAAAAAAGAGCTGTGAAAAAAAAGCAATATGCAAGAGAGAGAAATTGGGCACCAAAGTAAATTCATCAACATATTCAGATGCCTAGACATAAGTGAAAAATTACAAGCCATACTAGGAAACATGAAGAGATGGCTCAGCCAAAGGAACACACCAAATATCCTGAAGTGATACAGGAGTTAAGACAATTAAACAATAATAATCACAAACACTCATAAATCAATTCATAGAATTGAAAGAAAATATGAATAAAAAAATAAAGGATATTAAGAAGATAACAGGTGAGCATAAAGTACAATTTGAAAGCCTGCAATGAAAAGGAACAGACCTTATGAGAATGAAAGATGCAATGAATGAGATTAAAAATACATTAGAGGTACATAAGAGCAGATTTGAATTGCTCAAGACAGAATTAGTGATTTTGAAGACAGAAGATAGAACATGTGAACTGGAAAAGACAGGAGAACAAAAAGGGAAGAGAATGGAAAAAATGGAGCAGGGTTTCAGGGAATTGAAAGACAATGAGAAATACACAAACATAGTCATTATCGGTGTCCCAAAATGAAAAGAGAATGGGAAAAGGGCAGAAAGAATATTTCAGGAAATAATGACTGAAAACTTCACAACCCTTACGATGTACATAAATATCAATATCTAAGAAAGACATTTCACCCCAAACAGAATAAATCCGAATAGACATACCCTGAGACACCTACAATTCAGAATGTCAAATAAAGAGAGGATTCTGAAAGCAGGAAGAGAAAAGCAAAGCATCACATTAAAAGGAACCTCAATAAGATTAAGTGCTGACCTCTCATCAGAAGTGATGGAGGAGAGAAGAAAATCGTACGATGTATTTAAGGTACCAAAAGAGTAAAACCACCAGCCAAGAATTCTCTATCAGGCAAATCTGTCCTTCAAAACTGAGGATGAGTTCAAAGTTTTCACAGACAAAGAAAAACTGATAGAATATTTTACCAAAAGACTAGTTTTACAAGAGATACTAAAGGGAGTGCTACAGTTGAAGGAAAAAACAAATGCAGGTGATATAAATATATAAATATAAGTAAGGAATGGGTTAAGAATTGTGAACCAACAGCAAAGAATGTGCAGGTGCTTGGAGTCTTCTTCTCACAGGCACCAAGGAATGTTAACTGGGGTCTAGTCAGTGGGAGGATGTGCTTGAAGGCCATGCTTGCAAGCAAACGGAAAGCTATGTCAAAACTTTCCCATGCACAAGTTGCAATATTGGCAAGAGTTCTGAGATTCAGAATCCCCCTTAAAAGGGGCAGTCCCCAAACTGCCAGTGGAAGTCTCACCCAGGAGAAGACACTCTGCCTGGAGTTGCATTGTACCCAGAAACTGGTGTTGTATTGTACCCAGAGCTTGGTGTTGTTTTGTACCCAGAACCTATTGTTGTATTTTACTCAGGAACTGTTGTTATATTGTACCCAGAACCTATTGCTGTATTTTACCCAGGAACTGGTGTTGTATTGTACCCAGAACCTAGTGTATTTTACCAAGGGCCTGGTGTTGTATTGTACCCAGAACATGGGATTGTATTTTACCCAGGACCTGGTGTTTATTTTACCCTGGGAGGGGCTGTTGCTAGTATGCTCTACCCAGGTATTGTTTACTCTGGTCAGCTATTGAACGAGACTTCTCAGTCTTGTGAAAGAACAGATGTTGAGTTTTCCCCCAGTTTGGTGAGTGTGTGTAAATATACTCCCTCTCTTCCTTTGTACTATTTAATTGGTTTATTACATTATATTGTGAGTAATCAATAATTGTGGTTATTGACAGTTTATTAATATTAGATCATCTACATATCGATTGTCAAATAAATTGCTAGTCTTTGGTGAGTGATTATAAATATACTTTCACTTTTCCTTTATGTTATCTAATTAACTCATTTCTCTTTGTTACATTGTTATTACTATCTAAATTCTTACAAGCATT
>PVKH010044170.1:0-10635 GCA_004027955.1 Chaetophractus vellerosus | reverse complement strand
TCCTTTCTTTCCTTTCTTTTTTTTTTTTTTTTACAGCTTTATTGAGTTATACTTAACATACCCTACAATTCACCCAATTTAGGGGTTTTAAAATATATTCACAGGGTTGTACAGCTATCACCACAATCAATTTTAGAACATTTTTGGCCTCCTTAAAAGAAACCATTAGCAGTCACTTTCCATTTCTCCCTGACCTTTCCTACCCCAGCCCTAAGCTACCACTAATCAATTTTTATAGATTGGCCTATTCTGGACATTTCATATGAATGGAATCATACAACGTGGTCTTTTGTTATTGACTTCTTTCATATAGCATAATGCTTTCAAGTTTCATCCATGTGACTTCATCCATGAGGGTGTATCAGTACTTCATTCCTTCTTATAGCTGAAAAATACTCCCTAGATGAACATACCACACGTTGTTTATCTATTCTTGAGTCAATAGCTATTTGGCCTGCTTCTACTTTTTGGCTAATTGTAATTTTTCTTTCAATGGTCTGTGTCCATTTTCTACTTTTCTGTCGAGCTTTTGGCTTTTTCCTCATTAATGTGTAAAAAAGAAAGACCTTTTTAAGTAAAAGGAAAATAAGTTACCTTTTCAAATATATTCTCAGTTTGTGCTTTGATTTTGTTTTTATAAAAAGATATTTTTTTATTTAATAAAATATAAATATTTTTCTGTAGTCAGATTTTCCTGTTTGTTTTTCTGTTTGTTTGTTTTTCCCTTTATAGCAAGATCAGTTGTGGAATTGATTGGAGTTGTAATTTTTCATTTATTTCTGTGATTATTTGTTAATGAGTTTCTTCCCCCACTTGCCTGTAAGTGCCATGAGGGCCATGGATTATGTCCCTTTCTTCCTCTTCCTCCTCCTCTTCTCCCAGTGCTAGCCTCATGAAAGGCCCTCCAGTTATTGACGAGATTATTCTGGCTTTATTATTCTCCAGAAAACACAACAGTTTATGGAGTAATTAATCTTTTCTCCCTTTATTAAAAAGTGATCTTATCTTTTACAAAATCCTCACAGATACATGGGTACATTTTTGATCCCCCTGCCCTGTGGTAGTGATGTTGGATGCTTGTTCATTGGAAAGCCAATCTTACTGCATAAATAGCGAAAGCTTCAGCGTGAGGTCAAATCTGCATCACCTAAAATGAAGTGAGGATGTGGCAATTAATTTAAGCCAATTTAGTAGACAAAGCAATTCCACTCTATGGGGTTTGAGTTAAGAAGATAATTGGCAGCTCTTCTTTTTTTTTTTTTTTTAATTTTGTGTTATTTTAACGTATACACAGCAGAATTTTCCATTTTAATAATTTTTAAGTGTGCATTCACAGTGTTGTACTATCATCACCTTCAACCATTATCAAAACTTTTTTGTCTCCACAGAAACTTGCTTATTCTAGATACTTCATGTAAGTGGATTCATACAATATTTGTCCTTTTGTATCTCACTTATTTCACTTAGCATAATGTTTTCAAGGTTCGTCCATGTTGTAGCATATATCAGAACTTCATTCCTTTTTATGGTTGAATAATATTCCAATGTATGTATATACTCCATTTTGTTTATCTATTTGTCTGTTGATGGACGCTTGAGTCATTTTCACCTTTTGGCTGTTATGAATAATGATGCACTGAAACATTGGTGTGCAAGTATCTGTTTTTAATTCTTTTGGATATTTATGTAGAAGTCAAATTGTTAGGTCTTATGTTATAATTTTATATTTAACTTTCTGAGGAACCACCACATTTTTCCATAGCAGCTGCACCATTTCACATTCCTACCAACAATGTACAGTGGTTCCAATTTCTCTGAATGCTCTCCAACACTCGTTATTTTCTGTTTTTAAAATAATAGCCACCATAGTGGGTATGAGGTGAATTCTTTTCTAATCCATTGATTGTACCGTCTTTACTTGTTTTGTTACCATACAGCTTTGTACTACTTAAAGCATATTTGAAAGACCAGCGTCTAACACTAAAATAATATACCACAGTTTTGGGAATCACTGTAATTTCCCTTAATGAAACTTGTTGTTGTACTACAGGAAACACTTAACTTATTGATTAAACATTTAATCCATTCTGAGAGTTAACCTGCATAGTAGAAATGATTTTGGGGTCCTACTTGCTGAAGAATTTTTCTAGGATATAACATACCTAGTTCTGGCTTGATATTTTAAGTGCCCTTTTAAACTTTCTTGTTTAATAATATTGGATATCTCTTAAAAACATAACATTTTTGTCATAATCGTTTAATGCAGAATACAGAGAGAGAGGGTAAGGTGGCAGAACAGGCATCAAGAAAATATGTTCCGGAAACTGATGTGGCTCAGTGGTTGAGTGCTGGCTTCCCACATATGAGGTCCCAGGTTCAATCCTGGGCCCCTGGTACCTCAAAAAAAAAGAAAGAAAGGAAGGGAGGGAGGGAAGGAGAGAGAAGAGAAGAGAAGAGGAGAGAAGAGGAGAGGAGAAGAAAGAAATTGTGTTAACACCTAGCTGACTTCAAAGCAGATAGTTGATAGTTGAAAAGATATTACTTAAAACTGTTATACAAAATTCAGTTTAGTAACCTTGAATTCCCATCTTGTATGTGACGTTTCCTTCCTGTGGAATCCAATATTAGATTGATTCATTGGATATGACTTGGGTGAAAATTCAGGTAATGTTACTGAGTAATCATTTTCTTTCATTGTAGCCTCTTTTTTTTTTTTTTTTTACTGTAAAATATTAGAAATTCTTAGGCTCTGAAATAGAACATTCTCTCAGTATTTTCTGTAATGTCTTCCTCATGCAGGAACTAACGTTAGGGTCTTGTGAGCATTAAAGAAGTTTAAAGCAGAGAAGTTTAATGTCTGGGGACCCTAGCAATGGAACAGGACATGCCTGTTGTGATAAAATCCTTGTTTTCTTTTTGATTGGAACATTGTTATAGCAAGCTTCAGTGAAACTTTAATTCTTAACAACTGCTAATTAGAAGTGTATTTTCAGATGATTAAAAAGATAAGGAATGTTTTTGCCAGGTATTTAGACTTTTCTTTAAAAAGCCTAACCGTGGATTTTAGAATGATTAAAATAGAAAAATACTCAAGTAAGTTTGTTTGGGATCCCTTTAGTCTCCACCCTGGAATTAAGTACCTCTGAAAATAGCTCAAGAAAAAGAGTATTTTATGTGGCCAGACTAGTTGACTTACATGGATTCTTCTTTTTGCAAGTTTTCTGTTGGTGAAAATGGGATTAGTTTTCTTTTTTCTTTTTCTCTTTGCTAGTCTGGACTGATTTTTAGGCAGTTAACTATTCCAACCCACCAATATGCAGCTTGTTTGTAGATGTTATCTCATGTTGATTTGTGACTTTTGAGATTTACTCTGCTTGCAAAACACCTGTCTGTATTTGAGCTTTGCTAGGTGGTTGGCTTTTGTGTTTGACTTAAGATTTGCTCCAAAGAAAGCAAATAGCTAGTGGAGAAAGAGAGAAGAGGGAGTCAGCAAATTTTCTATATGCTTTCATTGAAGAGATTTCCCAATTAGAAAGCTTTTGCACACTAATGAAGGATATTTATGTGGGAGGTTGTGGGAGGTGGGGTGTATGGGAATCCCTATATTTTTTGTGTAACATTTATGTAATCTAAGTATCTTTAAAAAGAAAGAAAGAAAGAAAGAGAGAGAGAAAGAGAGAGAGAAAGAGAGAGAGAAAGAGAGAGAGAGAGAGAGAGAGAGAAAGAGAGAAAGAGAGAAAGAGAGAAAGAAAGAAAGAAAAGAAAGAAAGAAAGAGAAAGAAAGTTTTTGTAGACTTGACCTTTATGCCCTAAAGTAACCCAGCGTTTCATTATGTATTCCACTGAGGTTTTGGAATGCTGTGCCAGAAAGTGAGAACCCAGGTTGAATGGGAAAGGAGTATTTAGAGGATGAAGCTCATAGTCAACAAAGTGCTGCTTCTTAGGCTAGGTCCAAAAATAACCTGCTTGCCATAGGAGAGCAAGAATGGAGCTTGCATTAGCTGCTCTTTTGAGTGGTGTGTTCAGTTCTGTCATCCCAATATGATTAAATTCATGTTTATGGTAGTAACTTTTAAATTTTAGGTTTGGGAGAATGTTGCCTCAGTAACATTCTACTTACCTTGTGAAAGAGTTATTCTGCCAGGATTGGAAGAAATACCTTTCAGCCAGATTGGAAGAAATTAATTTATTTATTCTTCTAATAGGGGGATTGTCTGCTCTATAGCTATTTAATAGTTGAAACTCAATAGTTGAGCAAACTAGCGATTTGCTAGGGTCTTGTGGTGAATCATGAGTGATTAAGATGCAGAACTCTGTGTTTGTTTAGAAAAGTTAGCATTGGAATGGATCCCTCCCATGCTCTGAAGGTATGAAATATTCTGGTTGGATGGCCCTTCTAAGGCTTGCAATAGAACCCTAAAGACAGGAAATTTTAAGAGTTATATATAATATTGAATGTGGAAATGTATAGCAAATAGACACATAATTAGCAAGTCAGGAAGTTTGACTAGAAGGAGTAAATTAACTCTAGTCACTTGATGGAATGAGATCACGGGAGGGAACATGGTTTGTTTTAGGTGGTGGTAATTGTAGTGTTGATGCTGGCCCAGGAAATGAGTTGTCAGATATGCTGTCATCCTAATTACTGGTTCAGATTATTTCTCAGGTTTATGGTTGTGTGAAGAAATGAGTTTCCTATGCCTTTTAGGCTATTAGGGGCTCGAATTTTTAAAAGCTATGAAAAAGTGAAATACAGTAAAAACTCCCTTACCCCATACCCCACATGCCCCGTAGCCATGCAGATACCCTTGTCATAGGCAATCAGTATTATCAGTGTCTTATATGTCCTGAAATATTGGCTATATATGCATGTAAATGTGTATATCTATTGCTCTCTTCCTAAAACAAATTGTAGTAAATCATACACATATCTGCATCTTACTATTTTCACTATTATATTCTCAGGATTATTACATATTACTATATAAGGAACTTCCAAAAATTTTTAATGCTATATAGTATGCCATTAAAAATATATAATTTTTTTAGTCAGTCCCCTTATTGATGACCATTTGCATTGTTTCCATTCTTTTGCTATCAACAATTTTAGAGGATTTTTTTTTAATATGTTAAGGCTTTATATTCAAAGGTAAATGTTAAATCATAATAGAAACTTTTTATAATATCTTAAATTTATATAACATGTTTACAAAGGTCTTATTTGAGCTGTTCTGTGATCCTGTAAGGTAAGCACAATGTTTTATAAAGAAGGAAATTGATGTCCCCTCAGAACTAGTTTGAGTGACAGAGCTAGAGGTGGAACGAAGGTCTTCTGACTCCTGTTTTAGTATCTTTCCACTTGACCCAAAATGCAGACCCTGTAATGAGGATAGAGGAAAATGGAGATGGGATGGGAGAATAAGAGAAAATAAGCCTGGGTGAGGATAGTTTGAGAGAGAGAGGGATGTACCTATCATTCTAGAAATTAGAATCCCATTTGCCAGGGGTGAGAAGAGCTTGACATTACCCTGTAGCAGGACATCCAAAGGCCCTGGCAAAGCATGATGGGTTGACTGCCATCTTGGAGTACAGTAGTATGGCAAGCCAAAATCTGGTGGTCCTTGAGAAACGGGGGACTGTCAGAGAATAGACTGGAGGCAAAACAATATTCAAGATTTATTAAGGGAATGCATTTGGCCTATATCATAAAACGGGAACATAGGCAACAGTGAAAGCATAGGATTTTCTAGAGATCTGTCGCAGAGTCAGGGAGAGGATGATAGCAAGCTAATGGCTTGGAGATGGTTGAAATGTTAGTTTTAGCCTCAAGGTTGAGAACTGCGTGAGATATTTCTTCCTCTAGAGATCAGATGAAACCGTAGGACAGTTGCTGTGTCTTCTCACAATTGGACATAAAGAGAGGCTGACTTGTGCTTTTATTATAAAGTTAATACTACTTATAATCCTGAGTATAGGGAAGCGGATGTGGCTCAAGTGATTTGGCTCCATCCTACCACATGGGAGGTCCGTGGTTTGGTTCTCGGTGCCTCCTGAAGAGGATGAGCAGGATGGCGAGTTGGCACGACAGGCAGGCGCGGCAAGGTGATGTGATAAGATGATGCAACAAGAGACACAAGAGGAAAAACATAACGAGAGACACAACAAAGCAGGGAACGGACGTGGCTTTAGTGATTATGTACCTCCTTCCCATATCAGAGGTCCTGGGTTTGGTTCTCCGTGCCTCTTAAAGTAACAAAGACGATGAACAGACACAGCAAATGCAAACGAGGGGGTGGGGAGAGACAAATAAATAAAATAACATCTTTAAAAAATAAACAAATAGAAAAACCTGAGTATAGACCTGGTCATCAACCTTCTCATCATAATTACCATATGCTAAGTGCCTGCTCTGTTCTGTATTTACCATATAGTTCTTACTCACCCCTCAACTACTTTGAAAAGTAAGTATTGTTATATCCAGTTTCCATTGAGGAAGCTGAGGTTGTTTGGTAGTTTGTCTAAGGTCATATACCTTAGATGTGATAGAGCTGAGATTTATAAGTAGGTCTGTAGGACTCAAAGGCTCTCTTTCTTTCTGTACACTGTGCTCTCAGGCATCAAAATTGAACAGTGGAATTTTTTTTTCTTTTTTTTTTTTTTTGTACCAAGGGAAGGGATTGAACCCAAGACATCTTGTGTAGGAAGCCGGCACTCAACCGCTGAGCTACACCAGTTCCCCCCAGTTGGGTTGTTTGTTTGTTTTATTTTTAGGAGGTACCAGGGATTGAACCTGGGACCCTGCAGGCACCCAAACACTTGAATTACATCAACTCCTCTGAACAGTGGAATTCTAACCACAGCTGTAAATAACCAGAATTCTATCACTGTCTTTCTAAAAGTGTTAATGTGTAACCAGACAACCTTCTTGTTATGGCTAATTTGGACTGAAAGGGTAGAAAGAATAGTAAAGGAAATGACCAATAGAGGTACTAAGAGCTCCCCAAACTCGTTCTGAATAAGCATATAATTTAAATTAATGTGCTTACTCTGCATTTATAGCTTTAAGATAAATTCTCTGATGTTCTCTTCCCCCATAAGATTGTGGTCCTTATCTCCTATACGGAGATTAGATATTTGCCACTGAAGAAGAGCATAGTTGGTGGTAGCCAGGACCAGCAACTTTTTTGGAGGGGGGAATCTGAGAGATACATATACACTGAGCCCACCAGAATCATGAATTCTTTTCCCATGGTGAAGATTGGGGAGATACGAATCTCCTTGATTTAGCAGATTTTAGCTTATAAACTTTAGCATACTTTAGCATTATCCTATAAAAGATTGATGTACTTTTTGGATAATACCTTTGATGTACTTCCAGTGACCATTGTAGGGGAGTGTTAATATGGGAGGTTGATAATCTGCTAAAATAATGACTTGGAAGCTGTGACTCAGCATTAGTCACTGGCTTTTCTACTAGGTTACATTCCCTTGTCTCTTGCCTTAATTATGGTGAGTCTCAGGCATTTGATTACACAAGTACCAGAGAGAATGACCTTAGCTTGGTAACCCTATCACGTTTACAGATAGTAAAATATTGGGGAAAAAATCATTCACATGTATTAGCTAGTAGTATTAGTATAGTAAAATATTGGGGAAAAAATCATTCACATGTATTAGCTAGTAGTATTGGCTAGTAGTATCCTTCGAAGAGATGTTAGCACACTTTCTAGGGTACACTCAAGAATAATACAGGGGGAGCAGAGGTGGCTCAAGCCATTGGGTGCCTCCCTGTTGGAGGTACTGGGTTCAGTTACTCGTGCCTCCTAAAAAGAAAAAGGATGAG
The DNA here is from genome assembly GCA_004027955.1 of Chaetophractus vellerosus. Classification (NCBI taxonomy): domain Eukaryota; kingdom Metazoa; phylum Chordata; class Mammalia; order Cingulata; family Chlamyphoridae; genus Chaetophractus; species Chaetophractus vellerosus. Next base: position 2,792 of record PVKH010044170.1, on the reverse strand, counting down.
CATACAACAGACAGACACAGAGAGCGGACAGTGAGCAGAAATGGGGGAATAAATAAACATTAAAAAAAAAAAAAAGAATAGTACAGGGAGCAGATGTGGCTCAAGCAGTTGAGTGCCTGCTTCTCACAGGGGAGGTCCCGGGTTCAGTTGCTGATGCCTCCTTAAAAACGAAGAAACAAACAACGAAATAACCAACTCGTGAGCCCATGTGGCTCAGTGTTTGAGTGCCGGCTTCCCACATATGAGCTCCAGGGTTCAACCCTTGGTCCTGGTACCTCACCAAAAAAAAAAAAAAAAGAATAATACAAAGACAAAGGCCATCTTAAGAAAAACTACTCTTTTAGGTAGCGTTCTTAAAAAATGTAGAAATATAATAGAACGTGTTTTCTGGACATACTTTTTAGTGTTTATTTTAGGATATGTTTTATATCTCTTTTGGCTGACTTATAAAATCATGCATGGTTCGGGTTCATTTGACTGTTTTACCTAATTTCTCACTGTTTTGTGTTTCTTTACCCTCATGAAATTGCTATGCTTAATCCTTCATTAAAGAAAAAAGGCTCTTATTTGGAAAACCATCTTTTCCCTCTCTTCCTCCCTCCTTCCTCCTATCTATTCTTCTATTCATCCGTAACTATTTGAGTGTCTTGCACTGGGATCCAGCCCTTAGGAGTTTACTGTCTATCTGTGTTACTTATTCCTACTCTGCCCAACCTTCAAGATTCAGCATAAGACTGAGCTTCACAAAGTTAGCTGTCTTTGAATTCTTTGGTCCTTGCTGACCCATACCTTCTATGAGCTATACTACTTAAAATCTGATTCAGACTTTAGCACTCATGAATGTAATGTCTTATACTGTGTGCTAATTGTTTAAGTATGTTGGTCTTATCATACAACAAGGCTGTAAATTCCCTAAGGGCAGAACCTGTCATGTTATTTTTCGTCCTCCACAATGTTGAGACCAAGTAAGTGGATAATAAAAGGGTTTTGATTTCTGCCCTGGCAAATGTCTGAATTACTAGCTTTGTGGTAGTCTCTTTAGGAGTTTAGAATTTTTTTTTTTTTTTTTAATTCTTCCCAGTTGCTTGCCTAACGTTTGCTATCTGCTTCTGTTAATATTTGCTGAAAATGAATAAAAATGGCCCAGTTTATTCCCTATCTGCATTTACATTATTTTCTAGTGAAGAGGGTGTGTTTGAGTTGATCATTGCATAGCCTCAGATGATTCCCCTGGTAACTAATGAGGGATGCATTTCCTGGCTGAGGGATAGAGCCAGCCCAATGTTGGTCTCTAAACACTGCTGTAATCATTTGGGCTTAAATGCCCCACTACTATACTTTAGTTCATAGTGCTAAACCTGACAATTTAAAACGGAGCTCCTCAGTTAGAGTAATAGAAATTTAAACTTATCTTTAAAAAAAAAAGTTTTATTTTGAAATAATTTCAAACTTTACATTGCAAAAATGATACAAACCCCATACAGAGAACTTCAACATACCCTTACTGCCCCAGACATCTAGATCCACCAAATGTGACATTTTTCCACCTTTGCCATCTCTTTATATCGCGCTCTCTCTCTTTTTTAGATTTATTTTATTTATTTATTTATCCCCCCCTTGCTGCTTATGCCTGCTGTGTCCATTTGCTGTGTGTTTTTCCGTGCCTGCTTGTCTCCCTTTTTTGCCTCATCTTGCTGAGTCAGCTCACCGCACAGCATGGGCCGGCTTGCCTTCACCAGGAGGTCCCCGGAATCGAACCAGGGCCTCCCATATGGTAAACGGGAGCCCAACCAATTGAGCCACAGCCGCTTCCCTTTATCTTTCTCTTTATCTGTCTATCTTCTGGACATTTGAGAGCAGGTTGCACACATCATAATCCTGAACACAGTACTTCCATGTACTTTTCCTATAAACAAGGATATAATCACTTATGTAATCACCTTAAGTTCAGTTATCAAGTTCAGAAATTTAACATTGATATAAAAATTCCAATTTTTTCTTATGTCCCAATACTGTCCTTTGAACCTTTTCTCTTCCAGTCTTAGATCCCATTCAGTATCATGCATTGAATGTAATTGTCATTATCTCTTTAGTTTCTCTTTCTTTTTTTAATTGTGCAGACATATATACAACATAAATCTTTCCATCCCAACCCTTCCCATGGATACCATTCAGGGGGATTAGTCACATTTACAATGTTGCAGTACCTTTACCACCATCCATTACTAGAACTTTGACTTCACTCCAAACAGAAACCCTCTACTGCTAACTCCCCACTGCCCCTGCCTGCCATCCCTGGTAACCGGTTCTCTACTTTCTGTCTCTATGAGTTTGCATATTCTCCGATATTTTCTTTGTGGTTACCCTGGGGCTTAAATTTAACATCCTAAATCTATAACAATCTCTTTTGCTTTGATACCAACTTAACTTCAATAGCATACATAAGCTATGTTCTTAAACCCCTCCATTTCCTCAACTTTATGTTGTTTTTGTCACAGGTTACAGATTTGTACATTATGAGTCCAGAACCATTGATTTATTAATACCTTTTATTCATTTGCCTTTTAGATCCTGGAGGAGATAAAATACGGAGTTACACAAAGAAATACAGTAGTACTGGTATTTATATTTACTTATGTCATTAACTTTACTAGAGAGCTTTATTTCTTCATGTTACTTCAGTCAATTGTCTAGTGTTTTTTCCTTTCAACCTGGGAACTCCTTCTAGCATTCCTTGTAAGGCTGGTGTAGTGGTCACGAAGTCCCTAAGCTTTTGTTTGTCTGTGGCTGTC
>PVKH010044169.1:0-10635 GCA_004027955.1 Chaetophractus vellerosus | reverse complement strand
GACCCCTAGCTCCATCAGCAAGAAACTAGAGGTTTTACCTTGATCACTCTACTAGATTTGGGTGTTTACCAATCCTTTAACCACAAATACATTTAAAGTTATCTCCCAAGAAGGCAGTCTAATCTAATGTTTATGAGACCAGACTTTGAAGTCAAAAGGACAAAGTTGAAAGAATTAATTGTATAATTTTAATATTTAATGGAATCAGATCTCTAGCACAGTCATATATATATATTAGACAGTAATAGAAATAGGCTCCTTTTTTTTTTTCTGTGCTCCTCTGGTATTTTCATATGTACCATGCAGACTGTCCTCCTTTCTGAAGACAGACAGCAAAGCAAATAGATGCAACCTTCCTTGGTTGCAATCAAGATCACTATTTGCTGTCTCAATGAGGTGTAAATTTACACCCAGATGACCTAAATTCGATTTTACTATTCCTATAATTCTCCAGCCTTACATTCACCAATATTTTCTTTGATTTCTTTGATTTCCATAAGTGACTAATCTAATTTTGGTTCTTTCTTGGAGAGTAACTCTTATTTCAGTCTTGCTTTTAAACCAATGTACAATAACATCTCTTGTCTGAATTTGGGGGTTCAGGGACAAGTGTCCACTTTTGTTCCACACATGTCCGTTTTGGAACTCTGCGGGCATCTGAAATGCAACTTGTTCAAAATTGAACTCATTTTTATGCTCCTTCATATCTGCATCCTTTCTTAGAAAATGGCACTACCAGCTTTCCTCTTCTGCACAGCCAAATATCATATCTTACCTCTCTGCTATTGACACTGTTGATACCCTTCTCCTTTTTATGCTATTAATCCCCTACTGAGATTCCTGTATCATCTGTTTCTACTCTAGTCCTCCATTCTGAAACCAATGTGATTTTTCTAAAAATACAAACATAAGTCTCTTCAAGTTGTTCTTGCCTACTTTTCATGCCTCATTTCTTTCTGTATTTCCTGATAAACCTTACTTTCAAGTACGGGTTGATAATTCTCATTTATTAATTACCTACTACATACTGAGCACCACACAGAGTACTTTGCAGGTGATATTATCATTTCAGATCAGAAAAACCAGGGAAGGTAAGTAACCTATTCAGTATCATACAAGGGATAGAGACAGACTAGGTTTTTTGGTTTTTGTTTTTTTTTTTAACTCCATTGTCATCTTTCTTTTTAAATTGAGCTATAATTTACATACAATAACAAACACAGATTTTAAGTGTAGAGTTTGATAAGTTTTGACAGAGATATACACCCCAATCAAGACAAAGAACTCTATCAACCCCAAACATTCCCTTTATAATTTTTAATTGACCTATAATTTATTTACAGTAAAAGCACACATTTTTAGTAAACAATTCTTTTTTTTCTTAAGATTTATTTTATTTATTTCTCTCACCTCCCTCGTTGTTTTGTGCTTGCTGTCTGCTCTCTGTGTGTTCTTCTGTGTTTGCTTGTTTTCTCTTTAGGCAGCACCCGGAACTGATCCTGGGACCTTCTGTAGTGGGAGAGGGGTGCTCAATCTCTTGTGCCACCTCAGGTCCCTGGTCTGCTGCATCTCTTATTGTCTCTCCTCTGCATCTCTCTTTTTGTTGCGACATCTTGCTGTGCCAGCTCTCCTGCGTGGACCAGCTCTCTGCTCAGGCCATTGTGGGACAGCTTGCCTTTCACCAGGAGGCCCCGGGAATCGAACCTTGGACCTCCAATATGGTAGATGGGAGCCCAATCACTTGAGCCACATCCATTTCCCTACACAATTCTTGAAGGCCATCATCTTAACCCTTTAGTCTTGGTTCTCTGAACCCACGTTTCTCTTTCATGCTGCTTTGCATGGGAGATGCCCTTCCTCCTCCTGAGAACATCTACTCATTTTCCAAGTTTTAATTTTAATGGTATTCCCTTTCCTATGCTTCTTTCACAATGAAGCCCCCACTGATAGTTAACTTTTCTCCTAATTATTGTCCTTTAATTTTACTCATTTATCACTCCCACTAGAGCCTAGTGATTAGAGCACATGTAGAATCTCCTGTTTGTATTCCTTATTTCACATCTAGTATCTTTCCAGGCTTATAGTTGGTGTTCAAGACATATTTGTTAAACAAGTTAATGTTGCTAAAGGAATACATTCGTGCCTTGTATATCATGTCTAAAGTTTAGAACTTATGCCAAGGCAACAAAGATCTATTAAAGGTTTTACACAAAGGCATGCCATGATTGTATCTGTGTTTTAGGAAAATAACTGCTAGAGTGTAAAGGCTATAAAGGAGAAGTAAAAAGAATAGTGACAGGGAGTTGATTTGGGAAATCATTGCAGGAGTTGAAAAAAGAGAATATACAGATGTCAGTCAAAGGAACAGAATTAGAAAGGACAGCTTCAAATTCAAAAAGAATTTCTGAGAAATACTCACCAAACCTTAGTGTGGAGGTAAAGGATAAGGAAGAGTAAAGGATGCTCCATGATTTTCAGGTAGAGAGAAAATAGATGTGCCATTAACTGAGAAAAAAAGTTGTATAGGAAACAACGCAAGAATTGGGAACATGGGTACAGTAAAAATATACTGAAGATAAAATGGAAATATTGGCTAAGATCTCAGAAGAACTGTCAGACCTACAGATGTAGTGGCTATGCTGGATATTTCCACTTAGCCCTCAAGATCTACTTTCAAACCTTCTCTGTGACTGGGGATCTTACCTGTTTTGATTCCATCACTGTACTTTGGCTTGAAGTTGGCTTTAGTCAATGGCAGCTATCAGGAAAGATCAAAGGGCAGGAAGAGAGTGAGTTTTAGGCATTTATTTCTCCCTTTCAGAGCACCGCAGGCTGGTGGCCTCCCTCTTCCAAAGAGCACAGCTCATGCCCAGTGGCCCTCTCTAGGCAGCCACTCCCTAGATTCCTATAAGGGCTTCCTCCACTTATCCCAGCAGGTCTAGGGGTAGTAAGGCTTGGGATACTAAGCATTCCTTGCTGGCTTCCCTTAAACTTTCCCACACTATTGTAAATAGTCTCTTTATTAAAAATCTCTTTATTTACACCATTTGAGACTGCTGTTTCCTGCTGAAATTCTGATTGGCATGTGTAAATGGTACCTGAAGACCTAGGAGACAAAACTACCTGAGGAAAGCTGGAAACCAAAAATAGATTTAAATGCCTTACTCTAGATATTTGCAGAGAATTTAGTCTGAGAGGTAGCAGGCAGAACAGAGTCAAGAAAGGAAAGGGTTTCAAGAAGGAGTTAATAATTTCAGATGCTTCAGGGAAACCTACTAGAATGAGGATGGAAGTAAGCCCTTGGCTTTGGTACTCAGAATGCCAAAGGTGACTTTTATCAAGAGCAGTTTTGGTTTAAGGATGCGCCTAGAGGCATGACTGCAATGTGCTGATGTGAGAATGGGGAAAAGAATAGTCTATTTACTCAAGAATTTGGTTTTAAAGGGGAGGAGCAACATAGGATAACACTGTGATGAAGAAGTAGTATGGAAGGAAATTTTTTTGAGATTAGGGGAAAATGTGCTTGTCTAAAGGCTACAGAGAAAGATTTGGTGGAGAAAGTGAAAATGTTTGGACAAGATTATGGAGGAGGAAGATGAGAGGATTCACTTTTCATTAAAGGGACCATCTTTCCCTCAAATGTCAATGAAGGACATAAAAATTAGGTGATCCTGTACACAGTACCAGCATAGGAATTGCCATCATGATTTTGCCGTTATCTGTTTATATTTTTGCCTTCCTCCCTATCATTGAGGATAAGGTCCTCTATCTTATTCTTCTCTGTGTTCTCAGTGCTTAGAAAATAGTGCTTAACATTTCTTGAAGAGTTGAAGAACTGACATCATTTTACTCAGGTTTAAAAGTGGAATATTTGAAGAATGACCTATCAAATGTTTTTTTTTTTCCTCTCTGTGATATAGGAAATTTGGTCTGGCTAAAATAGGATGACATAAGGAAAAAGAAAAGCTTGAGGGAAGAGGTAGCACTAAAACTGCATCACTGTAGAAATTTCTGATTTGCACTCAGCAAACAAACTTTGGATATTAATTTGACTACCTATGTCTTGCTTACAGAGAAGAAAATGAATTAATGACCTGACATGAGATTTCCATCTTGTTTTCTTTCTGGCTTATGAATGAACATTTACTTTTGATTAAGATCAATAAGTCTCTCTGACCCTTTCAAATTGAGTGAATTGATAAAATCACAGTTCTAGACTCCAAAAACCAAGCCCTTAACCAGAACATGCTATGAAGTTCTTGCCTCCCTGAAACTTTGCCTCTATAACTAGTTGACCTTTCTTCTGGACATTCCTTTCCTCTTGCAGCCCTAAGGACACCATTTTGTTTTCTCTTAGTCTGTTTGCTTATTTACTTTTAGGAGGTACCAGGGATTGAACCTGGGACTTTGCATGTGGAAAGCTAGTGCTCACCAACTGAGCCACATCAGCCTCCCTCATTTTGTTTTCTCTAGGTAACACATACACTGTGTGGTAATGAGATCAGTTTTCATATGTGTTCAATTGAATCAGTCTTGGTTCATGGCTTGAAATCTTATAAAATCATTTTCTAAATTGCCAAAGAGAAGTGCAGAAATTTAGCATGGAATATATATATCAGAGAAGTTGTGGGTTTAAAGAACAATCGTGTATAAAATACAGGATTCCCATATATCACCCTATTATTAACAATTTGCATTGGTGTGGTACTTTTGTTACAATTGATGAAAACACATTTTTATAATTGTGCAATTTGGACTACAGTCCATGGTTTAGCTTATGGTTCACTGTATTGTGCAGTTTCATGGATTTTTTTTCTTTTTAAAATTTTTGTTCTAGTAACATATATAACCCAGAATTTCCCTTTTAACCGCATTCAAATATATAATTCAATGCTGTTAATTATGTTCACAATGTTGTGCTACCATAACCGCCACCCATTACCAAAAATTTTCCATTGTCCCAAATAGACAATGCTATATATGTCCTAAGTATTCCCTGCTTCCACCCTGTACCCCAGTGAACTATATCTGAGATTCTAACTCTATGATTTTGCTTATTCTAATAATTTCATATCAATGAGATCATACAATATTTGTCCTTTTGTGTGTGGCTTACTTCACTCAACATGATGTCTTCAAGGTTCATCCACCGTGTCTCATGTATCAGAACTTCATTCCTCTTTGCAGTTGAATAACATTCCATTATGAGTTTATACCACATTTTGTTTGTCCATTCATTGGTTGATGGACACTGCAGTTACCTCCATCCTTTGACAACTGTGAATAATGCTGCAGGGAACATCTGTGTGTAAGTATCTGCCAAACTGTCTTCCACAGCAGATACACCATTTTACATTCCCACCAGCAAGGAGTGAATGAATATTATGCAAGGATTTGCACCCTATTCTGAAAGGACTTAGTGGATTTCTAGTTGTACATAGGACAGTTGGATATTGTTAGGCAAAGAAAAAAAATGTCTGTCTTTGGATGTTTTGTTTTTGTTTTTTAAACTGATGAAGAAATAAAGTATTTTTATTAGGATAAATATAACCTTCAAAAAAAAAACCAGCCAATTTTAAAATATAAGATTCTACTTTTAAACCCTTGACAAGGCATTCAAGTAAATGCAAACTTGAAATTTTGTGAAATCTTGCCACCAAGAAAGCAACATGTTATTGTTTTTATTTAGAGATAAAATATGGTTTAAGGTGATGTGTATGGCTGCCAAGTTGACAAGGGGTGGACTGTGATGGTTAGGCTCATTTGTCAACTTGGCCAGGTGATGGTGCTCAGTTGTTTGGTCAAGGAAGCATTGGGTTAATTGTAATACAAGGGCATTTCATGGACTTTAATCATCAGCGAGTTGATTGCATAGATGGCTGATTATATCTACAATCAGCTAAGGGGATTTCCTTCAACAGTGAGTGACATCTCATCCAATCAGTTGAAGGCCTTAAAAGGAGAAGTGATTCCAGCAGTCAGAGAAAGAATTCCCATCTCTACTTCAGACAGCTGGGTTCTCCTGGGGAACTAATCAAGAAACTTTATAGGAGTTCCTGGCTTACAGCCTGCCCTAAAAAATTTGGTCTCTTGCACCCACACAGTCATGTGAGACGATTTTATAAAACCTCATTTACTATTGGTTTTATAAATATTAAAATATTAGTATTTACTGATATGTCCTATTGGTTCTGTTTTCCTAAAGAACCCTGACTAATACACCATGTTTTGTTTAAGAGATGTTGTTTTATTTACTCATATTCATGAATTTTACATTTTTCCATCTGTTTTTGTTTTCTAGTTTCATTACATTGTGGTAGAAGAATATACATTGTATGATTTCAATATATTTTTTAATTTATTGAGCCTTGTTTTGCCACCAAAGATATGGTCTGTCCTGGAGAATGATACATGTGCATTCTGTTGTTGTTGGGTGAAGCATTCTATATATGGTCTCCTTGGTTTAGAATATCATTCAAGTCTTGTATTTCCATATTGATCTTCTGTCTAGATATTCTATGCATTATTGAAAGCGTTGTATTCAATCTCCTACTATTAATGTAGAACCATTAATTTCTCTCTTCAAATCTGGCAGTATTTGCTTCATATATTTGGGGTCTCTGCTGTTAGGTGCATATATATTTACAATGATTACATTTCCTTGAGTTGAACGCTTTATCAGTATTCAATGACCAACTTTGTTCCTCAAACTGTTTTTGACTTAAAGTCTATTTTTTATCTTATATTATATAGCATCCCCAGCTCTCTTTTGATTAATTTTTCCATCTTTTCACTTTCAATCTACTACATCTTTGAATTATGGTGAGTCTTTTGCAGATAGTATATAGTTGGGTCATGCTTTTTTATCCATTCTGCCAATCTCTGCCTTTTGATTGGAGAGTATCATCCATTTATATTTAAAGTCACTACTGATAATGCAGGGCTTTCTTCTGCCATTTTTCTATTTAGTCTTTGTAAAACTTACACCATTTTTGTCCCTCAATTCTTCTGTTAGTACCTAATTTCCTATTTATTTGATTTTTTGTATTGCACCATATTGAGTTTCTTATCATTTCTCTCTGGATATATTCTTCATAATTTTTTTCTTTTTAGTTACCATGGGGTTAAAATTTAACATTCTAAATATTTGAATTTATACCAACTTGACTTAAATAGCAGACACATACATTATTCCTCTACCCCTCCGACCCCACCATTTTTGTATTTGTTACAAACTATATATTTGTACATTGTATGTCCAAAACTACAGATTCATCATTGCCTTTTGTGAAATTGCATTTTAGCACTTGTAAGAAGTAAGAAGTGGAGTTACATAGCAAAAAATACAATACAAAATTCCTGGCATTTATAATTACCAAAATGGTGACCTTTATCAGAGGTCTTGATTTCATTATGCCACTTTGAAACACTACCTAGTGTCCTTTCCTTTTGGTCTGAATAACTCCTTTTAGTATTTCTTGTAGAGCAGGTCCAGAGCTAATGAAATCCCTCAGATTTTGTTTATCTGGCAAAGTCTTAATCTCTCCCTCATTTCTGAAAGAAAGTCTCACCAGATACAAAGTTCTTGGTTGGAAATTCTTTTCTTTGAACACTTTAAGTATTTCAACCCACTGCCTTCTTGTCTCCATGGTTTCTGATGAGAAATAGGCTCTTAATCTAATTGGGACTCCCTTGTACATAACGCATTGCTTTTCTCTTGAAGCTTTCAGAACTCTCTCCTTGTAACCCAGTTACAAACCTATCTTTCCTCCCCCATGAATGACAAACTCCTACTGATTTAATGTGCATGAATTAATTTTTAAAAGTAGAGATTTACAAGTTGGTCATAAACATTTCCTCCAGACAGAAACTTTCAACTCAGGAAGACACTAGATTTGGAAATTTTAAATAGCAATTAGTTTGCTCATGTTTAATAAAAAGATTTCACGTTATGTTCTCATTTCTCCATATCTCTATGTGACTTGCTTTTAAAAGAAATTCACTTTTTATAAATCATATTATATGTCATAAATAATATCACTTTGGATACATTGCCATTGCTTATGAAGTAGTAGCTGTAGTACATTTTTCTTGACATTCCACTTTATAAAAGAAAAATACCCCAAATGAAAAATGTTTATACATATTTTACATGTTTAAAACTTTTAAACCATTTTCCAGGTTTCTATCTGTTTGCCTACTCCAGAGTGTGGCAAAACATAGATAACAATGTTGAATATTAGTAGTTTCTGTAGTTCAAGTTTGATTATGTGTCCTCATAATCACGTTTTCCCCTCTAAAATATCCTGCTACGATAAAAAATTTGGCGAAGAACATATCTCACAAATTCAAAATTAGGAAAGCTATTTATATCAGAATATTGGTAGGTATAAAGAGCACACAACATAGCCAAAAATTTGCAATGGATTTTTTTCTCAATATAACATAGAAAATTTCTAAATTCATTAATTTGATGTTTTTTAAATGAGCCACTTTGTTTAGCTTGGGACCTGTAGAAGTTGAGTAGTTTAGTCACTGAGAACCTGTGCTATGCTGGTAAATTGGTTATCTGGAAAAAGAAAAAAAAAACAAAAACAACCTGATTTGTAGTGTTTGTAAGTTTCCGTGGCATAAATATGCAATACTATCATCAGGCCAATTTCGGGCTATCAGCAGGAAATCACTGAACTTGAAGTTGAGAGAATATGCGTGCAATAAGCTTGCAAGCTAGTAGGATTCAGTTTTGGTACATAACCATTGAGAGGCCAGATCTAAAGTCAGCAAGACCTGAGTTTTCTTCCTAGCTCTGCTACATACTAGGTACACGAATTTACTTAACCTTTCCGTGCCTCAGTTTTGTTAGCTGTAAAGTGGGGATAATACTTGTACTTACCTTACAGAATTCTTGTGATGATTAGGTGAGATAATACCTGCAAAGTAGTTAGCAGAGGACTTGACACACAGAATATAGTTTATAAATGTTAATTCTAACAATAACATTTATTCAGTATTTTTCTCTTTTTATCACAATTCTCTTTGTAGTATCTCTTTTTTATGATACAATTCATATAACATAATTCACCAATTTAACCATTTTAAAGGATACAAGTCTGTTTTTATTATATTCACAATGTGTACAACCATCACCATTATCTAATTCCAGAATATTTTCATCACATCTTCCCCAAAAAACCTGTGCCTCCCAATTCACCATTCCCTCCATTGCCTGGAAATTACTGATCTACTGCTCACTGTTTATATAGATTTGCCTATTCTGGATATTTCAAATAAATGGAATCATACAATATTTACCTTTTTGTGTCTGGCTTCTTTGACTTAGCATGAATTTTTCAAGGTTCATCCATGTTTTAGTACATATAAGTATTTAATTCCTTTTTTATGGATGACTTAATATTCTGTTGTATGGATATAACACATTTTGGTTGTGCCTTCATCAGCTGATGGACATTTAAGGTGATTCCACTTTTTGGCTATTATGAATAATGCTACTATGAACATTCATGCACAAGTTTTTGTGTGAACATATGTTTTCCATTCTCTTGGGTGCAATTGCCCACAAGCAATGTATGAAGTTTCCAATTTCTCTACATCTTTGCTCACTCTTGTTATTTTTCATTTTTTTTATTATAACTATCGCACTGAGTGTGACGTATTATCTTATGGTTTTGATTTGCATTTCCCTAATGACTAATGATGTTGAGCATCTTCTTATGTGTTTATTGTACCTCTCTAAACATTCCTTGGAGAAAAGTCTATTCAAGTCATTTGCCCATTTTTTTTGAAGGAGTGTTATTTTTCTTTCTATTGTTGTTGTAAGAGTTCTTTATACATTCTGGATACTAGACCCTTGTCAGATATGTGATTTCTAAAAATATTCTCTCATTCTCTGGGTTGTCTTTTCACTTTCCAGATAGTGTCCTTTGATGCATAAAAGTTTTAAATTTTGATGAAATCTAACTTATGTATTTTCCTTTTGTTGCTTGTGCTTTTGGTGTCATATATGAAATTTATCTAATCCAAGTTCAGGAAGATTTACACCTATGTTTTCTTCTAAGATCTTATAGTATTACGTGTTCAATTTACATCTTCAACACATTTTGAGTTTATTTTCATATATGATATATGTTAGGAGACTAAATTCATTTTTCTGCAAATGGATATCTAGTTGCCATTGCACTATTTGTTGCAAAGACTACTCCTTACCCATTGTGTGGTTTTGGAACCCATATTAAAAATCAATTGACAATAGATGTATAGATATATTCCTGGACTCTCAAGTCTATTCCATTGATCTATATGACTATCATTATGCCAGTACCACACTGTTTTGAAAATTGTAGCTCGTTAGTAGGTTTTGAAAGTATGAGCACTCCAACTTTTTTTTTTCCTTTTCCAGATTGTTTTGGCAATTTGGGGTCCTTTGTATTTCCATAAGAATTTTAGGATCAGCTTGTCCATTTCTTCAAAAAAAAGGCCGGTGGAATTGTGATAGGGATTGCACTGATTCTATACATCAGGTTGGGGAGTATTGTGATCTTAAAGAATGGTAAGTCTTCCACACCAAGAACACAGGATGACTTTCCATTTATTTATATCTTCTTTAATTTCTTTCAA
>PVKH010044168.1:0-10632 GCA_004027955.1 Chaetophractus vellerosus | reverse complement strand
CAAAGCACATGCTCAACCACTGAGCTATACCTGCTCCACTGTTTTCTTCTTTTTCATAGTCCTTATGTTTTTTCCCCCAAATCTCTGAAGCCAAAGTTTATTGGGAAGAGGAGAGAAAGCTCAATGAGAATTCCTGGGGGAAAGGTGTATCTGTACATCCTGTACCTGCTTGTGGCGGTGTTTCTGGCACATATACATGCTGCCAACTTCTCCTGTCTTGGCAGTTAGAATGAGAACACGCTATCAATTTATTCCTGATGTGCAAGGAGGTGAGAACTTGAGCTAATATAGAAGAAACTTGGTCTTAGAGTCTTTCCATTTGGTTTTCAGCCTCTGAGGATCCTTTGATAAATCAATCCCAGCCTCTCTATTTACAGCCATTGTGACTGAATCTTAATGAGCCTCAGTTTCCTCATGTGTACACTGAGAATAACAACAATTCACCTCAGAGGGTTATTGTGAAAATTGCCAGTATAGTGCCTGGTTCACAATAGATGCTTGCTAAATGTTTTGAAGCCCCTCCCAAATCAATGCAATATTTTTAAAAGAATTATGCACATTTAAATCAGACATATACTGTTTCATTTTATATTTGAATTAAAAATTTCTACCTGTTGCCTCCCAAGTTTATTCAAGCATTGTCTCTATATACCTGTCAGGGGAGTAAGTATATGGTATGGTGGTGGGGCAAAATGAAAGTAGAGGATGTTGTTTGCCTCTCTTCCAAGGAACTCCTGAGTTTAAAATGCATCTGGCTCCCATTTCCTGCAGAATTTTGCTTGTCCGAAATGTTCAGGAAATCAATTGATCCGACTTCAAACAGACTGGGTTTTGCTGGCCAAATAAAAGCCCAAACCCCCGTTTGTGTCACTCCCAAGTCTGGACTTCACAAGCAGCCAGTTCCCTACATACCTTAGTACAGGACTTCTTTTTGGCTGCTTACCCTCTTTGCTGAGCCAAATGTCAGACTGGGAATTGAGGCAATAAATCTCTGTGATTCTTCATATTTGGAATTTCTCCTGTTGCTTCTGATAAGGAAATGACAGAGTTTCTCGGTTCTACACATGAACCTCATAGAGAAATTTGTAATCCAAGTCATGCTTTGCTCACAAACTGGAAGACAAAAAGTGCTAAACTTGGCTTTGAGTAAACCCAGATGATTTGGAGGGCTTGGGTAGTGAAGGTAGAAATGATATCTGTTCTTGACTAAACTGTACTTTGAACTTTTTAGAAGGCCAACAAATTCCTCATATCTTTTTCTAAAGATTCCAATTAAATCTTTCTCTAAGGGAGGGAGGCAGCAAAATTACTTCTGGCTGAGGGCATTTGCAAAGGGTCTTTGCCTCCCTGTAGCAAGAACGACCGCACTACTGTTTCCTCCCCCTTCTCCCCGCATCTACTTTGTTATTTCCAAATTTCGTATTAACACCCAATGACTGACTAAAATGAATATCACTGGTGATCAGCAATTCCTCAAAAATGGAAAGATTTTTCTATGCTCTAGGCACATCCTCTGAAAAGACTAATGCAACCAAACCGGGTCTGGCCACCACTCCCGGCATGACCACAATGAAAAGACATTTTAAAAATAAAACAAGGAAAACTTAAAAAAAAAGTTTCTAGTTGATTTTGAGCATTTTCTGTCCAACAGCATCGTTGACAACATTCACTGCCTGACGTTTTAATGGAGCGGTAAAAATTGTTTGGAACAAAAGCTTCATTCAGCAGTGATTCCTAGGCCCTAGCTTTTGTTTGCCGAGACCCACACCATAAGTGAAGAGGAGGAGAGAGAGGCAATCATCTGCTTTAGGAACACTGGAAGGGTTTGGTCAGCATTGATATGGCCTTAACCAGCAAGTGGCTCTTTTCAAAGAAACTATGAGTTTAAGCCACACTGTATGAGAAACCCATTTAAAATGAGTTTCTTTCTGTCTCTCTCCTGAACCTACAGTCAGTCGGCTCTTGATTATGACGTTATTGGCAGGAAGCAACACAATCCATGATTCTGACACATTCACCATTTGGAATGAATTGGTCTTTCTACTCTTTTTACCTTTGAAACAATTGGCTTGACTTTCATTGATTCAACTAGCTCTTTTGGTGTCATGTAGTTTCAGCCTTTTAAAATAGCAAAGCAGAGTCATTGTTTGGCTAATAAAAAAACATGGAGTAATATAAAAATCATGTACATTTAATTTTGGAATTTTTTTTTTTTTTTAAGGCGGTCCTGGGAATTAACCCTAGGACCTCATACATGCAAGGCAGGTGCTCAACCACTGAGTTACACCAGCTCTTCTGGAATGTGTTTTTGACTTACATTTGATCATGGTTGTATCTCAGGTCCTGAGAGTTCATTTCTAACAAAATATTGAAGCCATAGAGCGAAATACATTTCCATGTTTTCCATTTTAACCCTTCCTTAGTTCTCTCCTTTTTCATATTCATGCTATGACTTAGGACAGGATAAATAAGGGAAATCATTTTCAAGACATTTTCAGTTAAAAGTCTTTAACTTTTTACACTTATAATAAACTTTGGAAGTGCTGAGAGAACTGAGAAATTTATAGCAAATATAACCCCTTTACTTTGCATCTACTATACATGTAAGTGCACTAATTAAAAATTTTCCTTGGTGTCTACTGTAAGTCAGGCACTGGAGGTTAGTGACAATCAGATCCGCAAGATTTCTGTTTTCATGGAGCCATTTCAGTAGAGGGAGCCAGAAAATAAACTAAGCAAGATGATTTGAGAAATAGATAAATGCTATAAAGAAAAAGAACAGGGTCTTGAGATGAGATGCTACTTTAGATAGATGGTCAGGGAGCTAGTTCCTGAGATGTCAGTTGAATGTAATGAAACTTTCTGGACAGTGGGTAGGCAGAGTGTCTAGCATGTGTTAAGGCTAACAAGAGTCCTTTATTATGAGGATTAAATGAATTACTAGATATAGAGTGCTTAGGACAGTGATGGGGGTCCACAAATGCTAAACACTTTTCATTCATTAAGAATTCATTGAATGTCTATCAAATTCCAACCTCAGTGCTAGGCGTGGGGAAGCAAGCATTGGATAGAGAGACCTCTGGCTTCAGTGAGCTCACTCCAGTCTCCAGTGCAGAGTTTCTCAATTTGTGGTTTATAGACGATGTGCATTGTATTCATTGGTCTTCCTTGTTAAAAACCCAGGTAATTAATATCCTCCTTTAAGGAGTCTAATTAGATAGGCGAGGGGAGGAGAACAGAAATCTTCATTGCCCCAGTTGATTTTTATGCCCACCAAAGATTGAGAACCATGGTCCTGAGGATACACTATGACTAAATTTGTGGTTCTTTTCAGTACAGTATATAAAACCATCAAGTATAAGCAATTGCCCACTGCAAAGAGTACTTCATAATACTCAGAGTAGCTCTGTCCAGTTATGTAGCCATATATATCATGAAATTATGTTTCACAATTAACATCCTGCAATCCTCAGGCCTAACTTTTTTTGTTGATCTTGAGCTAGCTGGGGATATCATGTGTTTTGGATTAACATCTTTTGACTATGGTTTGGAAGGTTTGCCTGATACTCTTAAGTGTTATTTAAAACCTGCCAATGAAAAACAGACTTTTACCTATTAGGAAGAATGTGCCAACCAATGTTTGCCAAAGGTACTTGAGGACTGGAAGAAATTCTACTTGAAAGTAGATTAGTCTAACTGAAATTCCTACCTTGGACTCCTCCCCATACCTAATTTTTAAGTGTAATGTCACCAAAATGGGAAATGGGAAAGTTTTATTTTATTATATCTCCTTGGCTTTCTACTAGAATATATACTATTAATTTTCTCACCTTAGGATTACTTATATACATTTCTAAAGGTTTTAAATCCAAGAATCTGAAAAAACTTTGGAAACAAGGGCAGATTCATGCTGATCTACTTCTAGACTTAGATTCCAGGCCAACTGTGGAAGTGTGAGGCTTCTGTTTTACCACCAAAAATACTTTCAAAAGGGGGCTTGGTTTGGGAACAGAATTATCTCATCCAATTCCTTTTTCATTCTCATTATTTTCTTCTTACTGGTTTTCATCTGTAGCTACCTTATAGCTTTAGGCAGATTGATGGTGATGGCAAAAAGTCCAGTCCTGGGAATGAGGTCAGAATGGGTGAATGAACTAATGTAAGTTTAAGACAAGATGGAATCTTAGACATAGATCTTAGAATCCTAGACAGAATTTGGGGGGGGGTCAAAAGGGGCCAAATTTTGGGGCTGCCAGCCTGTTAATTATTCATTTATTTGTTTAACTCTTCAGTTGGCATTGCCACCTAAGAGGGTATGAAAAATGGGTGAGGAATGTGGACTACAGAGAAAACTAGTGGAACCAAAAAGAAAGATCTGCTAATGCTTAGTCAATGAATGATACAAATATGTAGGACAGTGAAAATTCAACTGTGATGCCAGAGGAAGAGTGTATTAGATAAGAGCTGCTCACTCTGAGAGAAAGGTTTATCCTGAATTTTTTATTAGGCTTTACCTAATAAGGTGGTAGATTGTTTTCAACCTTCCATTTTCCCCCTTCAATTTAGCAGTCGAACTTTCTTTATTCATTCATTCAATAAAAATTTGCTAAGTGCTTAGTAAGTACCTTTCACAGTTGTAATTGCTGGGGATACAAAAGTGAATAAGACAGAAAATCCCTGTCCTTATAGAGTTTACATTCCATTAGAATTTCTTCTTCATCTATAAAAATGATCACAGATAACTCATATCTATTAGATAAGCTAAAAGGTTGACAGGGTACCATTTTCTGTAAAAGTGGAAACTAACAAAGGAAGTCCAAGTCTTAGGTATTAGCTGTTTTTTTTCAGTTTTCCCTGCATAAGAGTCAAATAATTTGTGTCCGTCTTTAAACTACCATTTACATAGATCTGGCTCTATCACTGATATACTAGTGATTTTGGCTAAGTCCTTGTTCTCTAAAAGTTGCTCCTATCAATCATGCATGGATGATATGATGGCACTGTCCCCAAATCTTTGAGGCCAAGTTCAGTACAACATAGCTTCCTGGAAGTTCAAGATCCTGGCTCCCACAAAAGAACTACTGGCTCAACAAACCAAGAACACTTATTCCCTGTAACATTTGTTTCTCAGGAGTATGAATCTAAGGCAGATATTTAACATTCCTTTTAAATGAACCACGGACTTTCACCTTGTACTTCTTGAAAGAATGTAGAGCTTAAGCTTCCATTATTCATATTTGTAAACATGTCCTCAACAGAAGGCATAATATTATAATTCTCTAGTCATGGATCTTGAAACTATTTACATAAGGCCATTGAGAGATATCACAAGGTATCAGGCTGATTGTCTTGTGCAGGATTCTGTCTCAGAGTGGCCTACCATGTGGTGGCAGAACATCATTGTTGCCATGCATGTCTTATCCTTTAAAAGGTGATGGAGTAGCCTAAAGATCCTTTTTTTTAAACTGATTACAAAAACTTTTACATTTATTATAATTTTAAAACTCTTCTACTGTAAAAAACTTCCTAATATTTGCATTACTTGTATTCTCTTTTGTAAAATGTTTGTGCATTCCTTTTGCTCATTTTACTCTTGGGGTGTCCATTCTGTATGGTGTATGACACTGTATAAAGATATTACTGCTTTTGACTTTGATCTTTTATTACTATTCCTGGACATCCAGAAAATAGAACTTGGATTCAAATGCCTCCAGAACCAAGTAAGGTTTTCTTCATCATAGCCTCTGAAATTTGAACTGAGCTAATAACTTTAATTTATACTCATGTCCATTTCATTGTTCTCTCTATCCCTATGGTTATTGAGCAGATTTTATGTTTTTTTTAAACACATGGTAGAAAACAGCCACAATAAAATCAATACACTAGTTTACATGTGCATGTTAAAGATTCTTGAGTCAAAAATTCTTTTCATTTTCAAAAACTAACACTAAAATCATATTAACTAGGGCAATAAGAGGGCTGTACATTTCAGAAAACCAATTCTATGCCAGGCTGCCCTACTTTGGAAAATGATAATACTATTTGTCCACTTGCTCAGGCTTCAAAGTCTAGGGGACATTCTTGCTATTTTTCTTACACATACACCCAATCCATCAGAAAGTTTTGTGATCTCTCCCATAAAAATGTATCCCAAATCACTATCACAAGACACCATCTTTTTTTTTTTTTTTTTTTTAATTAGAGAAGTTGTAGGTAGAAAATACAGAGTTCCCATAATAGGTGGGATATATGGGAAGGCACCATCATTTTTGGCCTGGACCACTGTGATAGCCCTTTGATTGGAGTCCCTGTCTCTACTCTGCCCCTCCCCAAGTCTATTCTCCCCATAGCAGCTAAAGTGATGGTTTAAAGATGTCCATCAGGCCTTGCCACTCCTCTGCTCAAAACTCTCCTGTGGCTCCCTACCCCAAATAGTGTAAACTCTGAATTCCTTGCCACAGCCTTCAAGGACTGTATACTCCAGCCTCTTCACTGACACCATCTCTTTAGTCACTATGACTAGCCATAGTGGTCTCCTGGCTGACTCCCAAGGCTGAGACTTCCCACCTCCTGTTCCCTCTGCCTGAATTGTCGTCAGCATCTTTGCATGGACTTCCCTCCTCCGGATCTCTGACCAAATGTACTGTCCTAGGAGATGCCTGCTTGATGATTCAATGTAAAGCAGTCCCTACCCCCACCCCCATCATTCTCTTTCACTCTACCTCACTGTTTTTCTTCATTACCAGACATTATACTATATATTTATTAGTTTTCTTGTTTATTGTCTTCTCCCCAACTGGATAGAATTTAAGTTCTGAAGGTAGAATGCCACCTTGGGCCTCACTTGCTGCTAAATCCCCAGAACCTAAAACAGTGCCAGGCACATAGAAGATTCTCAATAAGTGTTTGTTGAGTGAATTAACAGAGATTTTTTTGCTATCCTTAAACTCTAATCTTTTATTTCTACAAAGCTTTTACAAGGAATTTCTTTCTAACTCAAGAATCAGAGGCAAGTTATGTTATATCAGGATTTTATTGTTAAAACTTGGGCCTAATAATTAGGATATGTGGATACTCAACCATTCACTTATTTATTCAACTATATAAAACCTCTGTGCTTCAATTTCCTTCATTCCTCAAATGGGGCTAATAATAAAACTCATCAAGTCTAATTTTGGGTTTGCTGTGATGATTAAATTTATGTAAATACTTGGAATGACATAAATCTGATAAAGTGAGATTCTGATATTTTACTCTACTATATTTTATTACCTTTTATTCCTCCAGCTCTGTCTTTATTTATTTTCATTCATTATAATGAATCTTTATATCACTAGATCTTAGTACAATATTATATACATATGTAAGTGCAAAGAAACCACTAGTGTTTTGGCCTGATAACCATCCAGCAGTGTTTAGTTGGCTTTTAAGCATGTATATTGAGGTAAGGAATGGTTTGGTAACTGAGAAGTTTAGATAAGGAGCTGAAAGGACTATCAGCAACTTGGTTTTTAAATCTAAGAACATTGCTGATAAAGAAGCCTGGAGTGAGGGAGATTGGACCTCAATCCATTGGCAAAGATATGACTTTCCTGCAGGAGTCTTTTGTGAGGACTTTTGGGAAGCCGAGAGTAAGCAGGGGTGCAGGGTTCAGGCACACAGGCCAACTATAGCAGAAAGAGAACTGAAACGTGGATCTTCAGGTTGAGCTCTTTACTTCTTGTGCAAATGTCACGAGTGTTGTTATTTACTGCTAGCACTTCTGGACAATAGACTTGGAGATCAATTATGCACTTTGGCTCCGTAACCTCCTTTTGCACTGGTGGGACAATTTTGGGAAAATCAATATGGTTTATGCCCGTGCTTTCCCTGATTACTCTTGTGATCACATTCACTGACTAACTTGAGCAATTACTTTAAAATTTAATCTGCTTTTAAAGAACTCCCAAACCATGTACTTTACATCTTTATTTTTCCATTGTATAGATGAAAAAAGTGGAGCTCAGAGAGGGTAAGTGACTTGTCCAAGGTTACAGAGCAAGTTGGAAGTTGATTCCAAGTCTGTTTTTTTTTTGTTTTTTTGTTTTTGTTTTTTTTTTTTTGCTGTTGTGGCCTGATTATGGGTTTATGTAGGTAGAAACAGTCCTTTAATTATTGCACATGAGCTTATTTCATTTGGAAGAATCAGAAAAATACTTCAGTGTATATTTTATAAATTTTTTCAGATCCATCTTTGGGAACTATAATTATTTCCAGGTACTAATAGTTTCAGCAACTACATTTTAAATTGCTGACATAAGGTGGGCTAGCTCCAGCAGCCGTCTAGTTTCAAATCCCAGCTCTACCATTTTGCTGGTGATAAGCCTCAGGCAAATCTCTTAATTGCTTTGTACATTTAGAGTTGTGTTTCTTGTTTGTAAAATGGGAAGAATAATTACATCTACCTCACAGCTGAGAATTTCTTAAAATTGATAAAGTATTAGAATAGTGCCTAGCACATAAAAAATACTGTGCACTTGCTTATTTTTATATTACTGAGATACAAACGTAGACAAGACCAGAGGCCATGAGTGTTTATCCTTGGGGATTCTCATCTTGGACAGACTTTTGTAAAAAAGTCATTTCCAAATGAAAGCATTATTTGTTCGGTAGTCTCTAAATGCAGTAATTTGAAATAGACACTAGATGGCGATTGTGGTCCACGTGACATCGGCAGCTGCAAGTTTCTGAGAGATACATCAAACCCTGGAATCAGTGTTCTCTGTGCCCTACAGCATTGGGAACACAGATTGTCCCTTCCTAACAAGGTGGACCTTTAACAACTTTTTCAGCAGCAAAGCCTGTCTCCTGGGGCTCGCCCCTCAGCTGCCCAGTCTTCCTGAAGGCAGCCTCGGAGAAGCCTGGATTTACCGGTCTCTACCCTATCATAAATTTTCCTATCAGGAGTGCTCTCAGCCAGATGAAAATAATCAGTGGTTCTCAAAGTGTGGTCCCCCCATCAGTAGCCTCAGCATCACCAGGGAACTTGCTAGAAAATGCAAATTTTTAAATATAGTGACACCATTTGATGTAAAGACGTTTATTATTGCACTAAAATTCCAGAGCATGGTTATTTCCAGGATTGATACAAAGATTCAGTGATGCTTTTTAGCTTTGTGTTTAGCCAGCATTAATGTGCTGGCTTTACTCCACTGGATTATGTGTTAATGTTCACAAGATGGCTGTCTTAGCTCTGGATATCATGTCTTCAAACAACCACATTCAGGTACAGAAAATAGAGGCTTTCCTTATGTAACCCTTTCATCAGGGAAGAAAATTTATCTCAGAAGCCTCTAGCAGATTTCCTTGAACTCCCACTGGCTCAGAGAGAGTCACATGCCTATATCTTAGCTGAAGGGAAGCTTGAAAAGCATCTGTCATTTCTAGTGTGTATTTTGGAATTGGGCGTGTGGTTGGGTAGGTAACCAATCGTATCTGCCAGTGGGAATTAGAATCTCAGTCCTCTCTCAAGAAGCATTGTGTCTCTCAGGGCACACAGACAAACTATAATTACGTTACAATTTCTGTGTGGTAGATTCCTGGGCACAATTATGAGCAAATTAGAGATCTCTTTTAAACTGATCAAAACAAGCTGCACAAGCTACTTTGAATCTGGAGCTGCCAAGGGTAGTCATTTCTGATCACCCCCTTCTTTCAGTTATTAGATCTGTTCTGTGCGCTGTTTCCATTAGTAACATTAAGGAACGAAGTATTGATTTATACAACATGTTTTGGGTGATGTTCTCTTTCTCCAAAACATTCTTACCCTTCCATGTCCACATGCCCAAACCCCATTTATCCTTTGAAAATAGCTGAAAATAATTCCTCTCATTTATTTCATTTATTCAGAAAATATCTTTTGAATGCTTACTGCTATCATGTGCTCTTCAAGTGTTAGGGATACAAGACATGAACTCTGAATTCATGAAGCCTACTCTCAGGTGGGGAAGACAGTAATAATTAAGTAACTGGGAGGAATAGGGAGCAATAGAAGGCAGGCAGAGGGCTTACGCTGTTGGTGGGGTGGGTACAGACAGGGAAGTCTTCCTGAAGACTTCTTTAAGATGAAATCTGAAGGATGAGTAGGAACTGGAGAGAAGGTGTTCAAGGTAAAGAGAAATAAGTACATGTAGGGAATCACAGAGATGAAAATGGCCTTGCAAAGGCCTCTCCAATTCCTCCTTCTTCCCCAAAATTTCTTCATGTGCTGAACTCTACAGCACTTAATTTGCAACTTTTAGATCATAAGGTCTCTGAAGGAAAAACATGTGACTTACACAGATAGATACTTCATAATTATGGCTGTAGCTTCAAAGGAGAATGAGGCTATATAGAAAATACACATTTATTGGTCCCTTCCCAGACCTGCTGACCAGGAGTCAGTGTTTTTTAACAAGTCTTTCAGAAGATTCTGATGCCTGCTAAAGTTTGAGAACCCCTGAGATAAACCAATTTTTAGCATCATTGAAATGTTGTAGCTTGGACCCTCTTGCCCAACATTCTCATTTTTCTGAGAAGGAAACTGAGGTCTGGGGAAACTAAATGACTCATTGAAGGCCACAGCCTTAGATTTGTGGCAGAGCTGGTCCCCAC
>PVKH010044167.1:0-10662 GCA_004027955.1 Chaetophractus vellerosus | reverse complement strand
TTTCTTATTTTTTTAAATAATGAAAATTGAGTAAAGTGGGAACCCAGAAATTATATGGAACTCAATTTGGCAGCTATATTAGTAAACCAAATTTGAGAATAATTTAATAACAACAAATGTTATGATTATATGAAGAGTGTGCTCCTAGGTATGTAAAAACAAGGTTTGACAGAAAGTGAAAGCAATTCTCAGATGAAGAAAGTAATAAACTTGCTTGTGTGTATATAAATATTTCTTTAAAATGTGGCCTGTCAAGTATTCAGTTTTAGAGGAAAACTGAAATCTAAATACACAAATGGAAGAATGAAGGCCATTGCTACTCCCATTTACTTACCACAAAGATAAAGTGATACAGTGAATCTAGGGTTGTTGGGATGGCTAGGTAAGATAGCTATTAATGGCTTACTGTTATTGAATAATTAGACCCTCATATTGGAATCTGCATTCAATTTTGGTTAATCTCATGTTATGGAAACCTTCTAATTTTATAGCTTGCCATGTTGTAATCTGCCTATGAGTTTACTAATAGTATAAGATTGCAAGACTCATAGGCAGATAATTCCCAGAAGCACTCATCTTGGCTATTTTATGAGGATGAAGATTGGAAACATCGTAATAATGGCAGTTAATTGGAACTCCATTACAATAAATTGTGGATACTTCAGTCAAAAAGGTAAACAAAGAAATTGAACAAAGAAGCACTAGATTTGATTTCTAGGTTGTTAGCTTACCATTTAGTTGATTTGGGAAAAAAAAACATGCAAAAAAACAAAACAAAGCACCTGTTACTCTTTTGTGAAACCTTGCAAGTGAAGATGCGCAATAAAATATGTCAAACGTGTGAATAAATTAATGAATTTGTGAAATAGGAAGAAAAATCTTTACATCCCTGGATATAGTAGCCACCAGTGTATTCATTAAATATTTCTAAGCATTCCCCTTTCCAGGCAATTGGTAGGATTTCATTTCTCTACCCTCTTTAGGATTAGGTGTGACCATGTTACTTGCTTTGGCCAATGAAATGTGACTTGAGAGTTGTGTCATTTCTGGATGAAACTTTCAAGGTCAGTTGATAATCCACTATGGTTTTTCTATGTTTTTTCATTGTTCTAGAGAATTTCAAATAACATTGAGATTAAACTTCACTCAATCTAATTCCTGAGTGTTATAATACATACCAAAACATCTAACTTCTCTGCAAGATACATGTATAGTGAGCAAGAAATAATTCAATTTTGGTATTATTACTATAGCATCTCCTAGCTTATTGTTACTGGTACATAGGGTTCCTGTGAGAGCTAAATGAAATAATCAAGGTGAAATGCATTGCTAATAATAATGTTTTATATACATGCTATTTTTATTTTATTTCCATAGTGGCTTTCTTAGTATTTAAAAATGTAAAGATATTTAGCAACAAAACTAAACTTATTGTTTAGCAAAACTCACTGTGAAAGCAATGAAGGAAGGATAGGCCAAAAATGATTAAACAAAGGAATGAGAGAAAGCAAACACATTCTGTTTGTGTTCTGCTAAAAGGAAGATGAATGCAAAATCATTTAAATAAATTCTAAATACTTTTCTTAAATATTTTGTGATTAAGGTGGGTATTAACCTATGTGGTTTTGTCCATAGATGGAAGGAATGGGTAAATATCATCATTATTATTTTAGAAGTTCTATTTTTAATGGTATATAAAAATGTGATAGCATGTGGTAAGAAAATATAAACAAAACAGATTTTAAAATATAGGCTTAGTGAACCAACACAACAAGACACTTAGCCTATTATCTCTTAAGGAATGGCAGAAGAGAAGATTTCTAGTAGACATATGTGAGTTGAGTAAGGAAGGAACGTATTTCCTGAAATCCCAAACCAATAGCATTGAAACAAGAACACTTTCATTCAGAAACCAAGAACGAGAGATACAAATAGGTTTGAACTAAGAAAGGTAAATGAAGTTGCTTAGTAAAATGTGGACTGAAACTAAATTCCTTGGGCAATATGTTTACTATGGCAGATTGTTTTTAATTTCATGAATTCCTACTAGATGTACCAAATCTTAAAATAAGAAATAACACTGAAGGTTTTCCAGTTCAGTTACTATTTTAATGAATGAATTCACTCAATTAATGTGACAGTTTCTGCAAGTACTATATTTTGCAAGAAGTGCTTTGCCTACATCCTCATAATCACTTGATGAGGTGGATATTATTCTTCTCTGCTGTAAAACAAGGACTGGTCCTCAGAAAATCAAATAACTAGATCAAGGACACACAGCTCCTAAATTACAGAACCAGGATTTGAAATCAGGCAAATCCAATCCCAAATTTGACAATCTGTGCCCTTTTAACCTAGGTATTTTATCATCCAATCTAATGTGGACAACTCAAAGAATTAGGTGTTTATAGTCTCATAAACGTTTTTATCTGTAGAAAACTGATTAAAAAGCATCCCTTATATTGACCTGAATCTTGTCTATCTAAACATTCCACACATGAATGTAAGAGGCACCATTCATATTGAATCTAATACTTTACAAATGACTTTCAAATATTTGAATATAATTATAGTATCTGCCCTAAATTTTCTCTTCTCCAGGATAAATATTTATAGTTTCTTCATATGACAAGATTAATACTTCATAAATATCCTGAGCACCCGTCCATGAAAACCCTCCTGTTTTCTTTTATACCCCTAAATTGTCTAACTGGAAATAGGATAATCCAGGTTTGTTCTAGTCAGTGCCCTAGAAGTCTCATGCCCATTGCAGCTCTGTTTGCATGATTCAGCACTGTCCAAAGTTCTACCAAAAGCAGCCATGAATGGCCAGCACCACGTACGTACTCTTCTACTTTCCTCTTCATCTCTTTCCTCCTAGTCAATCCTACACCTCTCTACTTTTAGCAGTATCAACAACAACAAAAACCCTGTGTGCTAAGAAAGGAAAACATCAGAAAAGTCAGCAAAGTTTTATGAGAAAGGAGCAGTAATTACGATACAATGGTAGCTTCATTACCTGATTTTATGGTATTCTGTATGCAAATCACTATGGTCACATCAACTGTTGCACTTACAGAGCCCTAATTTGTAATTGCAAATATACTGATATAAACTTCTCTAATTATCTCCTCCCTCTCAAAACAATTAAAACAACTTCTACCTTGAACCATTGAAGCCAATGAAGTTACAGTGGCAAGATATGTAATATTTCTAGTTCCCATGAAGCAGAAAAATGAACATGAAAATAAGATGCCAGGTTTCTGATTCTTTCCCAGTTTGCCAAGCATTTAATCCTCTAATATTGATGAGGCCATTCAACCCCTCATTCTATAAAATGTCTTTCTTCTTAAGATAAATATTCTCAGAGAAAAGGTGACTTATAAATTCAAAATAATTGCTGATGAACATTATTTATTATTAGCTAATGGTCAATATATCCTTCCTAAGAATCATGGCTGAGGAATAAAGCAATATATTCTGGTTTATTTTAAAGAGGGAGGACTGAAATAGGCAAGACAGTTTAGTCTTCTTTTAGTGTTTTCTGATTCCTTTCTTCAAAGGTAACAGCTACCTACTTCCCCCAAGCTTCCATAAGTTTTCCTTCCCTCCCCATTATCGAAAGATACTCTCAAGAGAAGATCTAAGTCTTCAAGAGTTTCGTAGCAATTGGATAATTACTGCTGTACATCAGTATTACCATTCCATCATTCATCAAAATTGGAAGTTGAGTAGATTAAAAGTTTCATCCTGAATCACAGCAAGCAACAAATATGTGGAGGTGGGGAAGCTATTTCTGAGTAGATGAAACTTCCACAGAACATAAGAAATTCTCTAGATTTATGTATTCTCATTTTGCTAGTAGTTTCAAATAGTTCCACATATTAAAAAAGCAAAATTAAAAAGTATTTCTACACTTGGGATTTTGTAGAGCAGTTTATTTAAATAAAATACAACAAAAATATCATAACTCTTGAACAGTCTAACCTGAAGTATTTCCCATTAGGTCATTCCTTTGCCCATTATCCACCACTTCATGCAAGTCAAAAGAGATTAAATATAACATTTCCTATTTAGATTTTCCTGTTCATTCTGCTTTCCTTTTGTAGAGATGCAAGTAACTGAGCAAGAAGGCAGCACATGGCATAAAAATATAGAAATATTTGTAAAACAGTATTGTCCATGTGTATGTATCCTCTTCATATTATGAATTTCAGGAAATAATATCTAAAACCTGTTGTAAGTATTTCTGCTATGATAATACATTGTTTTACTGTCAACTTCTATATTCAGTGTTGTGCTAAAATCCTCTCTCTGACTCCATTTCTTTCAAAGTGCTACATTAAGCTCCTTTTTGTTCATTCTAAATTTTGAATGTGTACAAAAGTAGATTACTTATGGCACTCATTCATTTAGACGTTAGAAGAAGCTCTGTATGTCTACTAAATTAAATCCTAATCATTGGCTGCCAAGCCTTGGTGAACTTGGTACTACCTCAAAATTCTCTTTATGACAGCTCACAGAGAACAATCCTGTTATCTGTTTTGTTTTTTTTTTTTCCTGCTTGGGACTCAATTAGGGGTAACGAATGTAGGGGTTTTAATACCTCAAATACAAATATGTGATATAAGTAAATATCTAGCAGTAAAGCCACTAACCTATTTGCTAGTGTCCAACATCCTGAAACAGTAGTTAGTTTGCTTTGGCATAGGTAAGACTCTAGATCTAGAAGTCAAACTATTGCTTTGCAAAGCAAAGTCCAGGAAAATGGAGTTGCCTGAAGGCAGCAAGAGTGTGATTGGCAGCAAGAGTGTGATTGGCAATTATGAAGAAAAAAAAATAACTTTGATAAACTGTGTACCCAAGCAAGAATATTATATATAGAAGTGTTTCATTATCAGGTCATAGTGCAGTCATTAAATCCAACTATATCTTCTCACAAAGCTTCCCTGTGTCTCTAAAGAAATAATCTATAACTTCAGGCAGTTAAGGGGTGGGGGGGGAACCCTAATCTGGAGACTGTCAAAACAATCCACATTGTCATATAGTATATATCCTGAATTTTGTGATTATTGGATTTTGGAACCAGCAATAACACCATATTAATAATTTATACTTACATATACATGCACATATATATGTGCATATGTATATAAACTCTCAAGATTCCATTGTAAACTTGGAGTCTTTATATAACATAAGCAAAACCATTAGATTATCTAGACCCTCTGGTTCACCCAACCCTGGTATTTTCCATTGAAGCCAGATATCCTGTTTGCAATATAAATCCAGTAAAAGTCATGGACTTCGCTGTAGTTGTGAAGACAGTAGTTCTCTCACCCGCCACTGAGGATATTGATTACTGAGTTTATTACAGTACTTACTTAAGTGTTATCATTTCAGTCAACTCTCTGTTATTCATGAGCTGATTATCTAGGTGGTAGATTACCTCTGCTGCTGCTTCTCTTCCCTTTTCGCAACTACCTGCCCATTGGCTATTTCCAAGCTTGTTAGCTCTTCTACCAGTAGGTGAGTAACAGAAGGCAGGGGGAATGAAATGTCAATTAGTCAATTTTATTACTTGTTAGCAGCCCTTATAAAGGTTTGGTAGAAGAGGAAATTTAAAAATAGTTGTTAAAATTAGGTTTGGGGGATTATCCTTGGCTTTTATTTATTCATGTTCTTTCTCTTATCTATTAGCATAACCTATGTCTATTGCATTTTACAATTATATTGAATACAAATGTGCCTTTGGTGGAGATAGCCAGACTTAAATAATAAAGCTATATATGGACTGTAAAACAGATTAGGAACCTTCATTAGGGTAATATAAATATACATGTAAAATATAATGATTAAAAGTACTACTTGAATAATGTTGGTAGTATTTAATAATTGATATTTGCAACATGGAGGAAAAAATATCCAATGAAATATGCAATATTTAAAGTTTTCACCTGCAAGTTTTTACATTCTCAGATTTCTAGTGCTTTACAAGCACTTAGATCACTAAATTTCCTGCTATAATACACCAAGAACATTTATGCTATGGCACTAATGATATGTCCCTTTTGCATAACAAATTGAGCAATGTGGTTATTACAGATAAAATAAATTTTTATGTCAGTGTTATTATTTTCACCATTTGTCCCTTGCCCCTAAATTGGTAGTGTATTCCTTCCTGGGTACTTTAGAAAGTATGAGTATGTAATACAGTGGGATACTTTATTTCAGTAACAGATAAACAATGATACAAGTTACTGAAGTTTGATGTTAGTTTTTTAAAAATTTTTATTAGAGAAGTGGTGGGTTTACAGACCAATCATACATAAAATACAGGATTTCCATACACTATCCAATCAACAACATCTTGCATTGGTGTGGAGCATTTGTTGTAATTTATGGTAGCACTTTTTGGTAATTATACTATTTAACAGTAGTTACCTTTTACAATTGAAAGATTATTAAAATAGTACTATTAACTACCACCCATAGTTTACATTAGGTGTATTTTCCCCATATACCACTCTATTATTAACACTGTGTAGTGTTCTTATGTTTGTACTAAAACTATAGTCCATTATCTACAATAGGGTTCACTGTGTTGCATAGTCCTATGTTCTATCACTTAATTTTTATTCTAGTACCATGTGCAACCTAAACTTTCCCCTTTTAACCACATTCACCTATGTAATTCAGTGCTGTAAACCAGACTCAGAATAAAGTGCTACCATCACTACCATCCATTTCTAAATTTTTACAATCAACCTAAATAGAAATTCTGTACAAATTAAGCATCGACTCCCCCATTGTCTAACTCCATTCTATCCCCTGGTAAATGGTATTCTAGAATCTAATTATATGAGTTTGCTTATTCTAAGTAGTTCATATCAGTGGGATAATACAATATTTGTCCTTTATTATCTGGCTTATTTCACTCAACATAATGTCCTGGAGGTTCATCCATGTTGTTGCATGCATCAGAAATTAATTCCTTTTTACAGCTGAATGATATTCTATTGTATGTATATACCATGTTTTGCTAATCCATTCATCTGTTGATGAGCACTTGAGTTGCTTCCATCTTAAGGCAACTGTAAATAATGTGACAGTGAACATTGGTATGCAAATATATGTTTGAGTCCCTACTTTCTATTCTTTTGGGTATATACCTAGTAGCAGGATTGTCAGGTCATATGGTAATTCCATATTTAGCATTCTAAGAACTGCCAAACAGTCTTCCACAGCAGCTGCAGCATTTTTCAGTCCCTCTAGCAAACAAGGAGTGTTCCTATAGCTCCACATTCTCTCCAACACTTGTAATTTTCTGATTTTTTTTCATAGTAGCCATTCTATGAAATGATATCTCATTGTGGTTTTCATTTTCATTTTGCTAAAAGCTAGTGAAATTGAGCATCTTTTCATGTGCTTACTAACCATTTGTAAACTTCTTTGAAGAAATGTCTATTCAAGTCTTTTGCCCATTTTTAAGTTGGGTTGCTGGTCTTTTTATTGTTGAGTTATAGGATTTTTTTTACATATTCTGATATTAAACCATTATCAGATATGTGGTTTCCAAATATTTTCTCTCATTGAGTAGGTTATCTTTTCACTTTTGTGATGTAATCTTTTGATGCACAAAAGTTTTTAATTTTAGGAAGTCTCATTTATCTATTTTTTTCTTTTGTTGCTTGTGCTCTGGGTGTAAAGTCCAAGAAACCATCGCCCAACATGAGATTCTGAAGATGCTTCCCTACATTTTATTCTAGAAGTTTCATCTGCCTGATTCTGATATTTAGGTCTTTGATCATTTTGTGTTAATATTTGTATATGGTTGTGAGTTAGGGGTCCTGTTTTATTATTTTACATATAAATATCCAATTCACCCAGCACATTTGTTGAAGAGACTGTTCTTTCCCAATTGAGTGGACTTGACAGCCTTGTCAAAAATCAATTGGCCATTGATGTGAGGATCTATTTCTGAACTCTAATTTTGATTCCATTGGTTTTATCTCTCTCTCTCTCTCTCCCTCTCTCTCTCTCTCTCTCTCTCTCTCTCTCTCTCTCTCTCTCTCTCTCTCTCTCTCTCTCTCTCTCTCTCTCTCTCTCTCTCGATCTATCTCCTTGTGCAAGTACCTTTCTGTTTTGAACAGTGTAGATTTGTAACATGCTTTGAAGTCAGTAAGTATAAGTCTTCCAACTTTATTCTTACAAGATGTTTTTGGTTATTTATTACCTTTCCAAATAAATGTGATAATTAGCCTTTCATTTCTGCAAAGAAAGTTGTTGGCATTTTTATTGGGATTGTGTTGAATCTGTAAATCATTTTGGGTAGATACCTTAACAATATTTTGCCTTCCAATCCATGAACACAGAATGCCCTTCAATTTATTTAGGTCTTTAATTTCTTTAGCAATTTTTTGTTGTTTCCTTTGTGCAAGACCTTTACATCTTTTGTACATTTATTCCTCAATATGTGATTCTTTTAGTGGTATTGTAAATGGAATTTTTTGTAATATCCTCCTTCAATTGCTCATTACTAGTGTGTAGAAACAATACTGAATAGTGTGTTGATTTTGACCCCAGCCACTGCTGAACTTGTTTGTTAGTTATACTAATTTTATTGTAGATTTTTCAGGGCTTTTTATATATAAGATCATGCCATCTGCAAATAGTGTATATTTTACTTCTTCCTGTCAAATTTGGATATCTTTTTCTTGTCTTGCTGCTCTGGCTAGAACTTCCAGTACAATGTTGAATAACAGTGGTGACAGTGGGTATCCTTGTCTCATTTCAGATCTTAGAGGGAAAGCTTTCAGTCTTTTACCATTGAATATGATGTTACCTGGGGATTTTTCAATTATGCCCTTTATCATGTACAGGAATTTTCCATATATTTCTATTCTTCAACATGTTTTTAACAAAAAAAAAAAGATGCTGGATTTTGTCAAATGCCTTTTATGCATCATTAGAGGTAATCATGTGACTTCCTTTCATTTTATTAATGTGATGTATGACATTAATAGATTTTATTATGTTGAACCACCCTTGCATACCTGGGATAAAACCCACCTGATCATGGTGTTTAATTCTTTTAATGTTCTGTTGCATTTGATTTAAAAGTATTTGTTCAAGATTTTTGCATCTATATTCATTAGAAAAATTGGTCTGTAATTTTCTTTTCTGTAGTGTCTTTGTCTGGCTTTGATATTAGGGTGATGTTGGCCTCACAGAAAAAGTTAGTGTTCCCTCCTATTCAATTCTCTGGAAGAGTTTGAGCAGGATTGGTATTAATTCTTCTTGGAATGATTGATAGAATTCGCCTGTAAAGCTAAATGGTCCTGGGCTTTGCTTTGTTGGGAGGTTTTTAATGACTGATTCAATATCTTGTAATTCATCTGTTGAGATCTTCTATTTCTTCTAGAGTCAGTTTAGGTTTTTCATGTGTTTCTAGGAATTTGTCCATTTCATCTATGGTGTCTAATTTGTTGGCATACAGCTGTTCATATTATCCTCTTATGGTCTTTTTATATCTGTTGGGTCAGTAGTAATGTACCCCTTCTCATTTCTAACCCTAATTCTATTTATATGTGTCTTCTCTTTTTTACTTTGTCATTCTAGGTAAATATTTTTTAATTTTACAGTTCTTTTCAAAGAACCAACTTTTGGCTTTTAAAATTGTCTCTATTGTTTTTGCCTCTCAATGGATTTATTTTTGCTCTAATCTTTGTTATTTCATTCTTTCTGCTTGCTTTGAAGTTAGTTTTTTGTTCTTTTTCTCATTCCTTCAGGTGTGTAGGTAGGTCTTTGTTTTAGCTTTCTTCTTTTTTAAGGTAAGTGCTTAGAAAGATAAAGTTCCTTCTCAGCACTGCCTTTGCTATGTCCCGTGAGTATAATATGCTGTGGTGTTGTTTTCTTTTGTCTCAAGATATTTACAGATTTCCCTTGAAATTTCTTCTTTGACCTACTGATTCTATGAAATGTCCTTATATTTGTGAATTTTCCAGTTCTCTGACAGTTGTTTCCAGCTTTATTCCATTATATTCAGAGAAAATGCTTTGTATAACCTCAGTCTTTTAAAATTTTTTGAGAATTGTTTTGTGACCCAACATGTGGTCTATTCCAGAGAATGTTCCATGGGCACTTGAGAAGAATGAATATCCTGCTGTTTTGGGGTTCAGTGTCCTGTATACATCAGTTAGGTCTAGTTCATTTATCATATTATTCAAGTTATATGTTTCCTTATTGATCTTCTGTCTAGATGTTCTGTCTATTAATGAGAGTAGTATAGTAAAGTCTCCAACTATTATTGTAGAGGTGTCTATTTCTCCCTTCAGTTTTGCCAGAGTTTGCCTTATGTATGTTCAGGCACCATGTTAGATGCATAAATGTCTGATTGTTATTGTTTCTTGGAGGATAACCCCTTTTATTAATATATATGTCCTTCTTTTACTCTTTTTTAAAAAAAAATTTTAAACAATTTTTTTTAGGATACATTGATTACATAATTGTTACACAGATATTTTAGGGGTACCCATAGGCCCCACCTCCCACACCTCCCAAAACTTCCCACATATACATCCGTCATCAGTGTGGCAC
The DNA here is from genome assembly GCA_004027955.1 of Chaetophractus vellerosus. Taxonomy (NCBI): domain Eukaryota; kingdom Metazoa; phylum Chordata; class Mammalia; order Cingulata; family Chlamyphoridae; genus Chaetophractus; species Chaetophractus vellerosus. The sequence goes on along the minus strand of PVKH010044167.1, from coordinate 63 downwards.
ATCACCTGCAATAGATATATACTCTTGGGGTTCTGCCACCAAGCATGGGCCACAGTTCTGCAT
>PVKH010044166.1:0-10634 GCA_004027955.1 Chaetophractus vellerosus | reverse complement strand
TATTCTATTTCTCTATTTTATATTCTTCCAATCCCCCCATTCAATTGATATACACTGGAATTGTAAATCAGTTATCTTTTGAAAGTTCCATGTTAGGATGTAAGGGTGGACAGAGAGGACTGGCTTCAACTTTCAACTCTGAGCCTTAGTTTTTTCATTTGTAAAATATGTATAACGATATCTATTTCACAGCATCTTATGATGTGGTTCTGATAATTCATGGAATGTAAGTCTTTGTGTGCAATGGTACATGTAAAGCATCTAGGACATCACAGGTCCTCAGAAAATAACTGCTATTTTATCATTTTTTTTTCAAGGAATGATCAGATACTCTCTAGGAATCGTGACATTCAGGGGTGTAAATTTTCACTCAGAGATTTCATATAAGAGGTTATTCCTAAGATAAAGACAGACAAACTGATTTCAGTCAAGGACAGAAAGAAATGGAAGATATTCATTTGACCTAAAATCAAACATGCACATTCAGAGCCTTAATTTCCCTGTGGGGATTCATGATCAGAGGAGGGAGTTGGCTCTTTGAGAGTGGGTGGCACAGTGCTACCTGCCAAGCCTTTTGCCACTCAGAGGCAGTTAGGCTGTGATTCTGATTCATTTGCTGCCAGGTGGAAAAGAAAAAAACAGTATATGCCCCAGGTAAGATGTTCTTGAGAGTAAAAGGTTACTTATTCATTCATCAAAAATTGCATTCATTGAGGATCTCAATTGCAAGTCCCACAAATCTGGAAGGGATTGCCAATAATGTTGGTCATCAGAATAAGAAAGGTGAGAAACTGTACAGCAGAATGGTTAAAATCAAATTCTCTAGTATCAGACTAATCCCAGCTCTGCCTTCAAAAATATATGTAACTCTTGGAAAATTACTTAGCATCTCCAAGTCTCAGTATTCCTAAACTGTTAAATGGGGGAAATAAAATAGGTTTGATATATGATTATGTGAAATAAAATGTGTAAAGTACATCACAAAGTGCCTGAAATATGGTAAATCTTCAATACATAGCAATTATTGTCAATTACCTCAACAGATTGAAAGATACAAAGGGAATAAATAAACAAATTTCAGTATAGTCACTCTATGGAAGATTATACTACCATTAAAAACCACATTTTCAAAGAATAGGTAACAACATAGGAAATTTCCTATGATGTTATGTTAAATAAGAAAAGCAGAATACAAAACTCTATGTGATCACAGTATTGTAAAAACATACTTAAATGCATGGAAAAACGACAAGAAGGAAACAGGCAGATAGCAGATCATGAATTCATAGAACACTTGTCAGTTACAGAGTGATTTCATGCTCATTATCACAATTGGGGTTCTTTTTTTAATGTTTTTATTTTTAAAGAAGCTTTAGATTACATAAATGTTACATAAAAAATATAAGGGATTCCCATATGCCCCACCCCCCCACACATACTAACAGCATCTTTCATTAGTGTGGTATATTTGTTACAACTGATGAACACATACAATTGGCGTTCTAATACTCTGTTCCCGCCATTGTCCAGAATAGTGTCTTGCACTTAAAAGGCATTTAATAAATTTTTGTTGAGAGAAGAACTAAATTTGATTTTCACAGCAAGCCTATGAGTTGGAAGCTGGTATTCTTCCATTTTGCAGACATGAAATCAGAGATTCATAGAAACATACCTAAAGTTATGTAACTAGAGAACAGAAAATCTGGAAATTAAATTTGCTCCATAGAGCTGGTTGTTAAACATTTACCAGCACAGCACTGACCCACTACAAGGCAGAGGTAATCACACCCTTCTCTGACCTACTTTTACTTATTATTGCCTTTAGATTTAAATTTTAACTCTTATGCTTGGTAATTGGAGTTATCACACTGTACAGTCTTTGTACATATTTCACTTCCCATAGTCTAGAATTTCTTCAGGGAAGAGATTTGTCTTACTCATGTTTTTAGCTGGCACAAAGTAAGAACTCTATGAATTGCATTTGTTATGATTATTGCTGTATTATTTAAATGCTTGCTAAACCAAAATGATAAATTAGCATGTCTACTTCAGGACATGTTTATTTACAATATGTATATGGAGAAACTCTTATAACATTGGGGGATGATTTTTTTAAAAAAAAAAGGTAAGAAAATAGACAAAGTATAAACTAAAATAGTTTTTTTTAAATTGGCTTTTACTAGCATATTTTAGGGGGCATGAAGTGATTAGGAAACACTGTGGCTAATAAGCCAAATATTAGAATCAGAACAAACTGTAGCAAGCTCATCAGGGCCAGAGACAATGAGAAGGGGGAAGCAAAATTTAATTAATACTGATTACATCAAATAGAGTTGTAGCTCTACATTCACTTTGTTTATTCCAAAGCAAAAACCACTGTTTCTCACCATTTTTTTTCAGTTCAACAAACACTGTTGACTTCTGCAAGACTCGAAACCCAGACAAGTCCTAGGTCTTATGAGAGTGAGCCCTCTTTTCACAGTCTGCTGCCTTTATCGCTCAGACTTCTACTTGATACAAAATTCTTTTAAAAAATACTCAAAGACAAATCTTTTAGAACAAATTTTGCCATTAATGTCTTTGGTATCACAGAGGATGGTTACAAAACCCTTGGCTGTCTGGTCTTAACCTGGAAAAGATACAAATGAGGATTTCTGAAATGTTAAACTCTGACAGGACAAGTCATAACACCTAAACAGTGGTATAATCCTCCCCACTTTGAGTGGCATTATAACAAAGGCCTTTCCAGTGACAGGTTTTATAGAGAACACTGAACCAGAAGGCAGCTGGATCTTAATGCCAGAATTACATCTTGGGCAAGTCTTTTAATCTCCCTGGGCTTTGCTTTTGTACCTGAAAAATGAAGGGATTTGGACTGGTGACTCTTTACCTTCCTCCCGGTTTTTGAGTGTCTGATATCTATGGAGCCTGAGAGATTAGTTCCCCTGAGAATCTCATGCCAGAGTAGCAGATGTTGCTGCCATCCATATTTTCTGGGATTTTCTCTTTATCTTTGCTAGTTGGAAATTACTGAGACTGATTTTGCTGCAGGCAGAGACTATGGAAAAGGAAGGAAGCACTCATGGGAGTTTTGGACAAGGGCATGTAGAAGCTAAAAAATAAATAGGTGAGAAAAAATTATGCGCTCAATATAACACAGAGATGGACATTCTAACAAGACAATTGTGTATGAAAAACAGGGAAGTAACCACCTTTGAGATTCAAGAAAAACATGCAGGAGGAATGAGTGGAGGATGTTTCTATTTCCGTAATCTCTTTGTGATACTGTATCAGGGAAGAATAATTTAAATCAATGGCAAAACTTAGCAAAGCTAGACTTACTCTAAGACTATTCTGAATAAAAATTCCTTTTAACTCTTTCTTAAAAACTCGAAAATGCATGGTTCTGATGTGAGAAAGTTGGTGAAAATCAATCTGTTCTTAAACATTGTGCCTTAAACAATCTGAAATCTAATCACCAGGGGAAAGGCAAGAGTTTATTTGAATTAACACTGGAAATGAATAATATGAAGAATCTGTCCTGGTAAATGTCATATGTTCTTTATAGTACGGCTTTTAAACAAGTAGTGAGTGTATGTTGTAGTATATCTGCTTTTCCATATTGCTGAGTTTCTTATGCATGCCAGATGCACCATTATTATGCCGTCTGACATGTGATTTCTAGTGTCCTTCTTGTGACAAATGTTTATATATATTCTTGCGACAAAAGTAAGATAGACTTGGTTTGAATTCCAGCTCTGTCAGTTATTAACTGAGGGGCTTTGGGCTACAAAGCTTCAAAGTCTATACTTGTAAGACAAACATATAATAATGCCCTCCTTATGGGGTTATTGGACAGCACCTAAAGGGCTTAGCATATCACCTAAAAGATAGTACATGTCCAATAAGTTGCTGTTACCTTATAACCTACAGTGTGCATGGTCCTGGGGGATTTTTAAAAAAAAGGTGCCAAAAAGTTGTTTATATATACAGTTGTTTGTAATCTCCAAGGAAACTTAGAGAGGGTTAAGTGTATGAACCATGGATGCGCACAAAGTTGGCAGGACTGGAGGGAAGCTGCTACAAATTACTTCCCTTTCATCCACATAGGACATTAGTAGATAGCAGCAAGCTACCGTTCCAGCTGCAATACTAGAAAAGTGAAAAGTCCTTCCTATGTGAACTGAATTTGTTAGCCATTTTCCTCCCTGAGGACAGATGTTAAATCTCAGCATGAGCTGAGCACTGGCTAGTTATAGGTAGAGCAGCACTGAGAGGGGCAAGGAAAATCAGCACAGATTTTGACAGATGAAATCTAGAGGAGTTCCAAATACATGGCCATTTTCCCCAAAGAACATTTGCTGAGTTCTAAGGCAGTAGGAGGCTGGGGTGGGCTGAAACCACTGAATGAAATCTTCCACAATCTCACAATACTTAGGTGACAAAGTACAGGGAGTTCCTGTGTAACAAACATACCATAGATCTCAATCTTGAGGCATTTAAAAAGAAGTGAACTAAATTTAAGCTTCAACCCAGCCCTAACACAGATAAAATTCTAATTAGATTAATTTGAGTAACACTTCAATATAGCTGCCAAACAGAGTTAAGGGCAAAATATCCCTGGGAAAAAATAATAGCAATTCCTTTATGTGCAATGTATGACAACCAATCAAAAATTACAGGACATATGAAAAAGCAAGAAAAAAGTGGCTAGTAATCAAGAGAAAAAAATAGAGAATAGACTAAGACCCACATAGGACCCAGATACTGGATTTAAAAGATTAACATTTTAAAATAGCTAAAACAAATGTAATACATATATTAATGAGGGGGAATGGAGAAAATAGAAGAAAAGACAAAGAATTTCAACACAGAATTCAAATCTATAAAAAGTATAAAAATGGAAATTCTATGGCCGAACAAATAATAAATTGTGAAATTAACTCATTGGGGTCAACAGTAGACTAGACATATTCGAAGTCAGAATTAGTAAAATCACATTTATGTCAATGAGAAACTTTCAAACTGAAGCCCTTAAATTAAAAAGTGTGTGTGTGGGGGAGCAGTGATCCAAATAGTAATAACAGAACAGATCATAATACACATGTGAGAAACTGACAATATACATAAATGGAGTCTGAGAAGGTGAGAATAGAGCAGGAGCAAGCTGGCAACAAACAATTAGATAATATCATATAGTTCTTCTTTATCATACTAGTGTTTTTAATTACATGAATTACATTAATTTTCAAATGTTAAAATGACCTTGTATTTTAAGAATAAACCCCCTGCAGTGGATCAGCAACTCCCCAATCACCTGAGTCCAACTCCTTCCCTCTTATAGCTCTTTCCCTTCTTAAAGAGGTCAGCACTCTGGGGCTCCCACGCCTGGGATGTGTTCCAAGCTGGGAGCCCTGATAGTCCAATGTGGACCTCTCCTACCCCATTACTGTCACTTCTGCTGAGCTGAGGATCCAAGGCTAAGCCATACCCACAAGTATCCTCTGTAAAAAGTAGAAAAAAAAAAAAACTTGCTGTCATGTTGCTGCTCTAGGACCTGGGGCCTTTTGAATACCCACAAAGCAGCTCTTTATTTTGGGGCAGTCCTAAGTGTTAGAAGTTTTTATTTATGTGGGACCAAAATCTATCTATCTCTAAATTACAACCTGACTCTGTATCAAAGCTACTCAGAATAAATCTATTACTATAAATTCTACATAATTCTTCAAATGCAGATAGTTCTCATGTACCCCTAGTCGAATCTTTCCCAAAGTATACATCCCCTCTTCTGTTGGTTGTTCCTTAGTTGTGTTAATTTGGATTCTTTTGGTTACCTCTAACAAAAACTTAGCTCACATTGGCTCTAAAAAAGGAGTCTTTATTACATAACTAGGAAAATAAGGGATTAGACCTGGCTTCAGGCAATTTCTTGCTCTTTTTTTCCATCTGCATCCATGTGTTTTGTTTTTCCTGAGCTGACTTCACTTTTGAACAGATGCTCCCTTGTGATAGCAAACATGGCTATGAGCAAATCCCAATTTACATTGTATTCACAGCATGTGATCCAAGATCAGAGAGCACCGATTTCTTTGAACACCATCAAAAGTCTAAGTGGCAATCTGATTGTCCCAGATTGTGATGCCTGCCAACTCCTAACCAATCACAAGTGGCCAGAGTAATAAAGAATTCTGACTGACAGGCCTGGATCTGTGTTGGATTGGGGAAGGGGAAGGCAAATCAGCCCCACCTCAACTGAAGGATAAAAGGATCCAAAATCCCGTTGAAGAGTTGAAGGAAAATCAGTAACAATGATATCAATAGAAGAATGATTACATAAATTATAATTCTATATTGTGGAATAGTATGCAGCTCCTAAACATATATATATATATATATATTTAGAGAGAGAGAGAGAGAGAGACTAAAGGATGCTCATGACAAAGTGTTGAGTGAAAAGAAAAAAAATTGCACAATAGTATGTAAACTATTTTAGCACTTTTATAAATGTTAAACATTTTATGTGCACACAAATGATTTAGGTATATACCAAAAAGTCTAGAATTTTTAGAATTTTATAGCTATTTTAAATTTTAACTCTATTACATTTGTATGTATATTTTTACAAAGGACATAGAATGATTTTTAAATTGAAGAAAATAGAGTCCAAGAAATTAATGTAAATTTGATTATTTTAGGTTATTAATACCATTGCATTGCATAATAAATATTTTAATTTTAAAAGAAAAGGGCAGAGTTATATAAAAAGAAAAACATTAAAGTCATCCATTCCTATCATTCAGTGACAACTGTTAACATTTTTGATAATCATTCATTCTAAAGCTTTTCGATACAACTATTTATAATTTTCTTTACAAAAATATGCCCATGCTGTAAGTATTGATTTGGTATCTTTTTTCACTTGACAGAGTATTATAGAATAATCCCCAATTCCCTGGTCTTTTTGATAGCTATGAAAGTAAATGCTCCTCATGCTATAAATATATTTTGATCAAATAATATAAAGTAGCACAAGGACACAAGGACATAGCTACTCTGCTGGTGAGAGAATAAATTGATATGGCTAATCTGGAGGGCCAATTGAAAACACCCATCCCCAATGTCCTAGCAGTTCTACAGAAAGGGACACAAGCGCACAAACAGGTTGTTAGCATTTTCATTGCATCATTTTTTATAATAGTAAAATATTAGAAACAACCTAAAAGACTATCAATAGGGAAACAAATGAATAAAATGAAGGACATAGATAAGATGAAATAATGCCTAGCAGTTCATTTATTCATTTTTTTCATTTAGTCAACAGAACCTTGTTAGATGACTGGATGTGTGCTAAGGTCCATCTAGGGGTTTGTGAACAAAGTACATGGATTTCTGACCTCGTAAGGTCTACATGCTCCTGAATTGAGAAAAATTGAAATCAGCAAATATAAGTAATATTATTTAGTATGTCAGAAAATAAGCTCTATTGGGAAAAACAGTAGAATGGGGAGAATTTGTGATATTAAATGGTATAGTCTGAGTATTGTGATATGTCTTACTAAGAATCCACATTGGAGCAAAGGTTTAAAAAGCATGGGGAAAATAGCCATGTGGATATTATTGGAAGAACAGTCTAAGTAGCAGAAACAGCCAGTGCAAAGGTCCTGAGGTGAGAGCACACCCAATGTGTTCATGTTCAGGAAACCACAAGTAGTTCACTGTAGAGGAAGGGGCAACATAGCAGGAGATAATGACCCAGAGGTAAGGGAGGGGGCAGATCAGGTAGAGCCAATAGGCCATTATGAGGACCTTGGCTCTTACAAGTTTATATCTCCAAAATACTGTTGATTGAAAAGCACAAGTGCAAAATGCTTGTACAATATGAGGCCATTCGTGTATATTTTTAAAGCATGTAAAACAATACTACACATAGTTTTAAAAGGTCCTGAAGGTACAAATCAAACTCTTGGGGGGTATTTTTGTTGATTTGGCCTTTTTGCTTTTAAAAAAACATTCACATTTAATAATTCATACTTTACCATTAAAATGCACATATTTTGTTAGAATGGCCCTGTTGATGCACCTGAGCTGACCCAGCACTCCTGGACCATCCCTCCCAGTCTCTACTGCCCAAAGCTCCTCCCACGATCCCCTAAAGCCCACATGGCACTCTCACCAGGTCCAGCCTCCAGGCCCTGGTTTGTGCTGTTACCACTTTTATTCTCTGGTTCAAATGGACTTCAAAGTGAAGAAACGCAACCTCAGTTCAATAAAACTTTATTTAATCTGCACAGTGTTATAGCTTGAACCTGGTCAGGGTGATAATGGAAACGTCGCCTGGTGCTATAACTCAAGCTTAGCCGGAGCACAAGCCTGGCTGAGGAGCTGGTGGAAGCACCTTCGGTATTACAGCTCAAGCCTGGTCTAAGGCACATGTCTGGCCAAGGCACTGGTGCAAGCACAGGGCTCCAGGTTGCAGCTCAGCTCCCTGTTTCTGGCTCGGTGTCTCATCTTGTAGCTCCACGTTTGGCTGGCGTCAGCCCGGCATTCACAACTCAAGGTTCCTCTGGTCGGGGCAAGATGGGATGCACACTCAGGCCATCGGGGTCACTCTTGATATAGTTTAGCTGTGTCACCGCCCTTGGAGGGGTGGAGCCCCAGTTGCAATGCTCTGATTGGCCAATCACTAGTTCCCAGCAAGGGCTTTGATTAGGATTTGAAAACCAGATTAGCATATCATGTAAATAGACTACCCTAACTGACAGATGCTGATTGGCTGATTAGGAGAGGTGCTGACTGGCTGACTATGGGAGGTGTTGATTAGCTATTGATTAAAGGAATGGATCCTATTGGTTAAAAACTCTCTGACCCTATTGGTTGACTCAGGATCCCTCTTCCTATTGGTTGGTTCAGGATCCCTCTGCCAGGGGTCCCGGTCTCAGTTACCTGCTCACTCTTTTGGTTTGGGTTTTGTGGCATCCGTCGTGGGGCGTGGGCATGGTGCAAGGCCCTGGCAGTCTATAGGGACAGCAGTGCTTCTGGACACAGCACCTCACAGCTGCCTTTGACCTCCTGCCGGTATTTCTCCTCTTTCCCCTTCCCACAGCACCCCAGACTCGGCCCCTCTGTGCCCCAGCCCTCCCAAAGAAGGGTCCCTGCAGAGCACAGCAGATTGCTCCTGACCCAACTGCGACCCTGTGTTGCAGAAATCTGATCCCGAAGAACTCAAGCAGCACTCGGAGGAGCGGAGGAACACAACTTTATTACGCGCAGGCCCAGAGAGTAAGCCAGTTTCCAGTTTCTGGGCACCCCACAACACTTTTTATGGGGTTATATAAGTTTCTATTCATTGGCTAGTGGGTTGCTAAGCAAAGAGATAAAATTCCTAAAGCGAAAGGGCAGGTGGTTAAAGTATCTGCTGGCTTAGCTCAGTGTCATAAGAAAGGGAGCTATCCTTTGTTTAGTGTAAATTTTGGTTCAAAGAGGCATGCTGGGTATACTTATCTTGCTAAAGATGGCCTGAAGAGAAGCAGAGGAAGAGAAAGGGAGAGTGGGACCATTTGTTCTTCTAAAGCTGTGAACTCCCCCTTTGATGCCCCATTATTCCTATAGGGCATCGTCACTCTCCGGTGGTCTGTAGCCTCTCAGGCTGAGCATTATTATTAGTAGCGGCCCAGCCAGTGGCACGAGCCAGGGAGCCTGCTGTCTGAGACCCCAGTTCCAGGGGGCACCCGCAGAGTTCTCTTGGGACTGGCTACGACGGCCTTTTGCTCTTCCTTCAGGATGGCAATCTTATCTCAGACTATCCTGGAGGAGTTCGTGTAAAAGCAACCCTCCTCTCCCAGTGCCTGACATATTCCCGTCATGGCTTTTAGGAAGATATCAGACTCATTCTTGAGGGTGAGATTTACCTGGAGACCTCCTCTGCAGTTAGTTAAACTAAAGGGAGAATTGTAGGGGACCCACGAAGGCCCCCAATTTGTGGTGGCTGCCACTAGATGACTCCATGACCTGCAGAAGGGGTTGGCATCTGACCCTTTACAGAGATACTTTTCATAATTGCAGTAGACGGGGCCCCTGTTCTCTATCTAGGAGGCAGAGAGAGCCTCACAGGGGCCAAGCTCTCAACTCAGTAGTACTGCCCCTGTTTTTATTGCATCGTTGTATTTGAAATTTACCGAGGCAGACCTTGCCAGGGCGGGAAAAGGCTGGGACGGGTTTAAGACTGCCTGATCTCCCCATGCACGACTGACCTGTAGCTTCCATGTCTGAAACCCCCCCAGTGACCCTGGCTGAGGGCAGGCTAGGATAGAGAGCAGAAACAAACCAAGGTGCTGAAACATCCTACTATGAAGTAGTAGGCCAGGGCCTGTTTGTGAGAGTTCAGTCAGCGGGGCTATAGCCACGAGTCCAAGTCCAAGTATGGAGGCAGTTAGTCCAATTAGGCCCAGTCCCCAGGAGGGGCAGGAGTTCATCTGGCCGGAGCCTGATGTAGCCGGCCCTTGGGGTTCATGTGTGAGCCGCGCCTTCAGGGGGTGGCCGGTTACTGGTTGTGCTGTCCAACAGTCCTGCTTTCTGTCGGGATGGGCCTGCTTGACTCAGTGATGAGCCCAAGGAGAGACGCCAACCATCCCGGT
>PVKH010044165.1:0-10634 GCA_004027955.1 Chaetophractus vellerosus | reverse complement strand
GTGTCCATTCTTCTGTGTTTTTCTATGTCTGCTTCTTGTCTCCCCCCGTCCCCGCGGCGACGCGCCGAGTCGGCCCTCCACGGCGGTGGCTCGTTCCGTTCGAGGGTGGCTCCATTCCATTCCCACGGGTGGCTCCGCTCCATGTTTTGCGGGCAGCAGTCCTCCATGTTTTTTGCGGGCTGCTCGGCTTCCGCAGTTCACAGGCGGCAGCTCCGCTTTTCACGGGTGACTTTGCCATGCCCGTGGGGGCTCCGCCCTGCCCGTGGTGGATTTTTGCCTTGCCCACGGCGGCTCTGCCCCGCCCACGGTGGCTTGCCTTTCTCAAGGCCGTCTGCCCGCTCGGAGAGGTCCCCGGGAACCGAACCCGGGGCCTCCCATGTGGTACACCGGCGAGCTCTTTATCCACTGAGCTATCTAGCCAGGCCCCTCTGGGAACTTCTAATCTACTTTCTTTCTTTATGATTTTGCCTCTTCTAGATATTTCATGTAAGTGGAATCACATAATATTTGTCCTTTTGTGCCTGGCTTCTTTTGTTTAGTATAATATTTTCAAGGTACATCCATGTTGTAATATGTATCAAAATTTCATTTCTTTACATGACTGAATAATATTAATATATATTCTTGGATTCTTGTGCAGACTAGATGAGTTGATGTCAGACACATACTGAGCACTCATTAATAATTAGCAATTCCATTACTTCCACATGATAGCTTCTACTCCCATTATGATTTGTTTCCTGGACTGTGAGTCCCCTGAGGGCAGGTAGCATCTCTTCCTTGTCCTTATATTCCCAGACCCCCAGCAAAATGCTTGGAACAAAGTCAGCACTCAATAAATATGTGCTGAATGAAGAATGGACAGACTTGGATCTACTTTAGCTCCCAAGGGCTTACATGTTCATTTTAAGTGTATTGCTTCAATATTTTGTGGTATTCTATATGATGGAAGAGCACTTTTGGGATTGAATCATATACCCCACAAATGACTTGTTGAATCTTAACCAAGTTTCTGTGAGTATAAACACATTTCCAAGTAAGACCTTTTGAAGATATTGTCAGTTAAGGTGTGGCCTCATTGAATCAGGGTGGGTCTTAATCCACACTGCTGGAAGCCTTTTAAAGAGGAACTCTGGATGCGGTCACTCAGGAGAAGCCCGAGAGGAGAGAGAGACTGCCATGTGACAGAAGACTGCCATCACCAGAACGCAAAGGACCCAAGAGGAAGCATGGCCTTGCTGACACCTTGATTTTGGACTTCTGGCCTTCAAAACCATGAGACAACAAAAGCTTGTTGTTTAAGCCAACCTATTGTGTGGTATTTGTCATAGAAGTTCTGGTAGACTAAGGCAAGCACCATGCCTTCCAAATGTTCTACCTTGTCAACAATGTGGAGAAGGGCTGCTTTAGAAGACAGTGCTCATACTCTCAATGGCCCATATTTCCCTCTCCCCCAACTTTGCCTTCCTTATAGTGCCGTAGGCTACTACACTTCCCCATCTACTTCCCTACCTGCTCAGGGACACCCAAAGCATACTTCAGTCCCCAATCATCATGTCCTACAGGAGACTGACCTCAGGGTGGACATGGTAGCAAGGGTGATAAGAAGAGGGAGAGAAAGTCTGGTGACATGCCAGATGGACCCCTGAGCCCCCTCTCAAAAGAGCATCTTGTTCAGTCCCATCTGGCATCCTCTGAGGAAAGTTAGAATGCATTTATCAATGGGACCCTTGCTGCTACTTTTATGTTTTAAAGGAGGAAGGAAATCAACAATGGAAGTGAGAAATAATGAAAATGCATATATGTTTTTTCTCCCAAAGAAACCAAAAAGCATTTCCAGAGCTATATTATCCAATGCTGCCAATTTTATGCTTCAAAGAATTGAGAATAAATACCTGGCAGTAAGTACTAAATCTGTATGTGGTGACTGACAGATTAAGCATTAGGGACGTTAAAGGAGATTAGACCATGGACCCCCAAACAGTGAACGTCAGTATTATTTTCCATTTTGGAATCGAATGGAGTTGGCTTTATGTTTCTCACCGTAGCCAGGGCCATTATATTCTCCCAGTTTGGTTCCTACATTATTTCTCTCCTTAGAACATCATTCATTTATTCAAATAGTATTTCTGAGATCCTTTCATGTTATGGCTTGGTACTGGCTGCTGAGAGGGATGTAAGGAAATGTGAGCTATGGTCTTTGGATCCTAGAAGCTTATATTTCAAGAAACAGAAAAATGAGGCCATAAAATAACCTTACAAGGCCTTAGATGATGAAGATACATGATGCCATAGTGAAAGGGTCCTTTGAAGTGAGAGGAGCAGCACGGAAAATAAGGCCACCTTTCAGGATGAGCATAATCTCGCTTCTTCTGTTGTCAGAGACAGCCCAGCGCTGGTGGCTTTTATGTGTCCTCTAGGCTGTGGAAGGCAGTGGGGGTAGTGGAAAGAGTGTGGTCTTTCTAGTTATTCCTGGATTTGAGTCTCGACCCTGCCATTTTCCATTTGTATGGTCTTACACAGATGACTGAATATTTCTTGGCAAAATCAAATCATCTGACCCCGCAGAGATGTGTAAGGATTTACGTTAATGTGTGCATTTAGCAAAGTCCTGGCATTTAGATGGCATTCAATAGGTAGTGACTGTTATTAACAGTAATTGTAACAGTAAAGATATTTCTTTTGGGCCACTATGCTCATACTTAAAGGACAACTTCCTGCAAAACAAGTCCATTGTTTTGTTGTTCAGGTTTAGCCCCCTTTCTTTATATGACAGACTTAGTACTCTTTATTCCTCTAAATTAACAGCACTGGTCAATCCATCATGGAGAGCTGCTTGCTCCTTTGAGGAAGCAATATGTTGTTTTATATTTTATTCCATTGAGATCTCTTAAAAATTCCCAAAGAAGTAAGCCTCAGATGGCTTCCTTTAACATATTGGGGTGGAGTTGTTAGTCCAATATTTTGGGCTCCAGGTTCCTTTTTCTGTCATTTTAGTAGCAACAGCAATTTATATTTGAGTTGTTGTGCTGAGTATTTTACAGGACTTATCTCATTTAATTCTCCCAACAGTTCTGTGAGGTAGGTATTATCCTCATTTTACGTATTGGGAACCTGAACCACACAGCCAGCCAGCGGACAGTGAAGGTGGGATTTGGACTCTGGCAATCTTGCTTCTGACCACTGGGCCGCCTCGATTGCCTTCCCTCCTGAGCACCAAACCTGAGCACAAACATCTTGTGCTCTGGCGTGGATGTGGTTTAGCACCATTTTGAATAATATACAGTAGGGTGGTTACCAGCTTCCGCCCCAATTCAAATTCAGGGTCAAGACTGGATGTTAGATTTATCTTCTCTCTGGTATTAATTCCCCACAGCCCATATTCTTTACTGGCTGTTACATTTTTACCATAGATGCTTCAATGTGCCTAACATATTAAATGACCTTGGAACCTGCTTTGTGTAGGAGCTGTACCATTCTTAGACCTGGGCCCAGCTTTAGCACCCCCATCCCCTAGGATGAGAAGACCACAGGGCCTAGGAGGTGGCCACCACTTCTAGCCCCAGAGACTGACTACTCCTAACTCTAAAGCCACCTGCCCCATCTCAGGACCTGCCAGGACCTTTCCCTGGGTCCTTCTCCTGACAGCTGACCTTGTCACTGGTGCTAGGCTGGAGTAATAGCAAGGCAGCTACTGGGATGGAGTGTGGCCTGAGCAGGCTGAGTTGTTTTAGAATTTGTGATTCCACTGTTATTCTATCATTCTAGCAGTAATTAACAACAACAAATACATACATGTGTTGAGGGCTATGGCTATGTAGGAGGAAGCTGGGGCTGGGTAGAGCAGAGGGCAGCCTATTGGCGCCATTGGAACTTTTGTCCTGGGTCCTGCAAATGTTAGAGACAAGACTGTGTAGGACAATGATACTTCCCTAGATGCTACTTTTCCTATCTCAGTATTTTCTTTCCTCTTCCTCCTCTAGATCCTTGATCCATTCTTTGCTCCTCCACAAGATTGAAATGGTGATTTTCCTCCCCACCTAGTGTTTGGTTTTCCAGAAGTGTTCCTGGAGGTTCTGAGTGTCAATGAGATGAATAAGAGAGTAAGGACGTGTAGGGACGGTTAGCCAGTGATCTGGGAGCTGTAGCTCCTGCTTTGACTCAACCAGAGCACCAGTGCTCTTATCTATGTTTCCTATGTGTGGGTTCTTAATAGACATTTGTTTGAAAGGAGTATGCTGAGAAAAAAAGAAGTTTGAAAATAATTCATCCAATGATGGATGATTTATATTATATAGATATGTTTCATATATAAAAACCCCTTCTTACATTGTCTAGGCAACTTTTAATTCAGTATTTCTTAGCATTTAATATATTCAAAGAATATTTATTGAGCACCTGCTATGTGCCAGGGCCTCTGTTAGAAGCCCAGAAAAAGTAGTGAGCAAAACAGGCAAAATCTCTATCTTAGAGCTGATGTAACTAGTGGGAGAGAAAGACAAACATAAACAAGTAAAAGGTGATTCATCTAGGGTGGTGTTATGTGCTACAGAGAGAAATAAAGAAAGGAGGTATGGAGATGATGCATCAGGAGGGTGCATGGCTGTGATTTTATTTAGGGAGATCAGGGACAGCTCTGCAGAGAAGTCATCATTTGAGCAAAGGCCTGAGGGAAGTGAGGGCGTGGGCATGTGGAGACCTAGTGTTCCGGGTAGAGGGGACGGCAAGTGGAAAAGCCCTGGTTCATTGAACGGAAACTTCTGGTGATGGTAATGGTCCATTTATGCAGCTGGCATCTCAAACCAAGTCTCTGATTGTTGTCTTTAATGCAGGACCTTCTCAAAACCTCCCGTATCCCGATTCTCTCTTTCCAACCCGACTTCCTACCCTGCCAGACCCACAGCCTGTACTCTAGCCACACCTGGGTTGTAGTCATATTTGATATCTTGCCCAGCCTCCGTGACTTGTCCTTTTCAGCCTCTGGGTCTTTGTACTTAAAATTCTCACCATAGATTCTTTCTGGACTCCCCCACCCCGGCACATCGTCTTCCTCCCCTAAACTCTGCAGCACACTCTTATTTGGGCTTGCTGTATTTCAACTTGGGTTGGCAGTATTTTTGTGTGTTCATGGTGCATTTTCTCAATTAGACCAAATGCTTCAGACGACTGCACCAGGGCATAGTGTTTGTTTCTGTGCCTTGGCCGGGTTGCTAGGCACAGAGTGAGAACTCAGACATCAGGCGGTGGTTAAGAGCATAGGCGTTTTTAATAGTTGTGTGACTTGGGGTGTCTATAAAATGGTGATGACAAAAGACCTCATCTCATACAGTTAGTGTCAGGATTAAATGAATTCATATATGCAAAATGCCTAGCACATAACATTCAATATATGGTATTATTTAATTAGACGGTTGACTGAATAACTGATGATTTTTTAATACCTTGATAGTAGTTTTCCTATTTCATGTATAAAATGGGACAAAATCAAGTCTTGAAAAAGTCAAGCAATATTTTTAGTGTTAAATGTATATGAAAGTACTGTTTGTAAAGGGCTTTGTAAATTTATGTCAGTGCACTTTCATGTATTGGGCTTTCTGATACTGTAGAAAGAGGTTAAATCTCAAAAGGCTGAGAGTTGGCCCAAGTGTGAGTCCCATCATATACAAACTGGGAAAGGTATGGTGAGTGTCGCACTTGTCTTTGGACTCTTGTCCTGGCCTGAGATCTGAGCTTCCCTTAATCCTCACTTAGCAGGATTCTCTTTCCTTTATGATGATGGAATTTTCTAAAGAAATTGTTGGCCTACTTTTTTTTAAACATCTGCTTCCACCATTTTCCAGTAACACTGCACTTGGAGTAATAGGCAAAATAAATATTTTGCACATTAAATTGCCTCTTTTATTGTGTGTGTTTGTATTCTATGGGCATCCCCCTCCCACCTCACCCCCTACTTCTCTGCAGACAATTAGTGCTGATAAGGATTCCATAACATTTCTCTTTCTCTCTCTCTCTGGTGTTTTCCTTAATTAGTCTTGGGCCAGTTTTGAGTTTCTTTGGTGTCCAGAAATCTTCTGTTTTTCATCTTTAGAGATAAAGTTCTCTTTTGTAGCTCTCAAAGCTTTTGTATTTAGTGGCTCATTTTGCTCAAATACTGGAGCTTTCTAGGGCCTTTCATTATTTGATCTTGCTGTTCTCAAAGACTTCTTAGAATGTGCCAGCCTGATACTCTGGAGGTTCACTTGGCACATTACATGTCTTGAGGGTGGGTTCGTGCTCTTGTGCCCGTTGTCAGCTCTGCTTCCTCCCAAGGTTTTTTGTACTTCTAGTGCTTCTTGAAGATGCTGAGCTTGTGCTGTGACGAAAGCATGGATGTTTTACTGTATCTTATCACAATGGCTCACGAGGCTCCACAAGCTATGTCTTTTCCTTCAGAGCACCTCATTGTGTGTGCTGAGAGTGCCCTGATCAAGGGTTCTGGGACAAGGGGCCAAATGAGGGCATAATGCCAACCTGTGCCTTCCAAGCCAAGGTGCCAGGCTGTGTCCTCAGAGGGGGAACTTTTGCTAATTGACACAAAGCTGCTAGATGGGCTAGCAGCAGTCCTGCTTGAACTTAGCTGGATATCTCTAGGGAAGAATGTGGAAGAAGGGGTGGTAGTGTTTCTCCTGGGCAAGTAAGAGCTGTTTGCTTACCTGATATTTTGAAGTGCCCCCAGATGAAGCCATTAGAGACCCAACAAATTGGTTTAACGTTGTTAAAGGACCCACTTTGCATTTGCTAGCATTTTACATGCCCAGGATGATATATTATGTTCCACCAGTTATTCTTTGTAGAGGGCTTGCAGTTCGAGCTACAGAACAGATCGGATTTCTCCCATGTAGCCCCTGGGTCACCCTTACCTTCTGAGTCTTCTTCCTAGAGAATTGTCCTGGGGTTTATTTTGGCTCATAGCTTTGAATCAGAATTTCTGCCCTTCAAGTTATATTTGAGCTTCACAGTGCTTTAAGATAATCTTGTCCCCAGGAGGTTCTGAGCAGCCAGCCTCCGTTTTCTACCTTGTTTGGTCAATGCCCAGAGCAGCCCCACTTGCATTAGTGCTGCATTTTATAGAAGACAAACAATGTGGTGACTTGGCAGCCTTCTTTGCCACACTGTAGTTATATCTGAGACCTGTGTGTAGCTTGTTTTTTTTTTTTTTTCTTCCCTCGTATATGAACTGCAAATACCCTTTTCCTGACTAGGATGCTGGAGTGATAGTGCACTTCCATTTAGCAAATGTTTTCTGATGTTGCCTTTTGTTCTAAGATCTATGCCTTGAACCTTATCTATATTGAATTGAATTTGTTCTTTGTTAGCCTGCATACCTGTACTTACATAGTCTGTCCTTCTGTATTCACCCTCATTTGTTGGACTCTCTCATTTACAGATATCCACTGCTTATTAAAATGTCATTTCAGTTATATGATTTCTGTCCTTTTGGGCCCATGCAGCCATGTTGAAGATTTCATTTCTACCCTCAGAAAAACACCCCATTTAGCAATAATTACACTTTGGATCTTGCCCCTTAGACAGCTTCCTAATTGTTATATCCAAAAATTTAAGCCTCGCTTTTGGAAACTGCTCCTGTATGGTAAATATAGTGAAAAGCTTCCAGACAATCTCATTTCGTTAAAATTAAATTGGCATTTTCTGGACTGTGTTTGTCCCATAGGCAGCGTTCTCGAAGGGCTCTGGCAGCCTGGGCCCCCAGCCTGTGCTTGCAGTAATCATGTTGATTTTTAATCAAGAGCCTCATTTTGGCATCCTCCCGTTTTTTGATCATTTGAAAAATACTTCCTGATGCCTTGCAGTTTAGATTAACCAGTGCTGGATCATGAAGAGGAGTTGGAAGCCTTAGTTTCTGGGAAAAAATACCCAATTTGAATATAATATTAATGGGCAATTTCAGTAATGATGATAATGAGGAGGATGATTTGATTATCAACCCTGAACCTCTAAATATTTAGGGATCATTAGGACTTATTTCCACTTCTACCATGCGATGTTGAAGAAATTCAACAATTGATTTTTTTTTTTTCTGGAGTAAAAGTGATTTCCTTGAGAAGATGTTTTTCAGGCCACAACTAATGCACTTCGAAATGCAGGTGCATGATAAAACAAATGCAGATTCCTTGGGGATTAATCATGAAATGCATCAGGGCTGTTATAAGGAAGCTCATTAGTCTAATGAAATAAGAGCCACTTTCTTGGTTATGAATTTTCCATTGACTATTTCATTATTTACTGGCTGAGCTAGATAATACTGTGGATGCTCCCGGTGGGTCTAAGACATAAGCAGGGAGAAAGAAAACAGCTGAGACTTACATAGTAAACCAAGCAACTCCGGCCTATTTTGTACTTGGAAACATTTGATAGTTAAATTTATGGCATATACATGAAACGAATAACTGAATTCTGACTTTATTAATTAAGACTGGCCTATTATCCAAAGAATTCAAGTTAGTGATAGTGGCAGAGAAAATGCTATGTGTTTGTTAAACGCTGCTTCCTTTTCCTCCTGGGCACACAGCTGGAATTGCATATCTCACTCCCTCCTTGTGCTTGGAAGGGTGGTGGGTTCAATTCTGGCCCATGGGTTATGGTGGGAATGACATATGTCATTTCAAAACCTGGTTGCTAAACACATTCTTACATGATCCTCCACATTTTCCTTATCCAGTGGCTAGATGCAGAAGATACAGTGGAAAATCTAGCAGATGGTAGAGCCACAAATGGAAGCAAACTGTGTCCCTGAAACACTGCATGGAACAGAGTGCCTTCCCCCTGCCCCCATCAACACACATGAGACTGTGGTGTGATCTGAGCAAGAAACAAACCCTTATTGTATTTTGAACCACTGAGATTTGATTTGGGGGTTGTTTGTTTTACAGTAGTCGGCATTATTATAATGAAGTTTCATTATGGTTTAGGTTCTCAGTATCCTTATGCTGAAAAATATTTGAACTGAAAGCAATGAAAGCTACAACTAAATTTACCCATGCCGGTTTCTGACCTATTAAAACCTATTCCTTTCTTTCGACTTATTCCTAGTAGAATTACAGGGATGTGCTAACCCGCAGGTTAACCGAGCTTTTGCCTGACATCTTGTTAAGTCACATGAATGAAAATAACAAGTAAATACAATCTTTTAGAGGTGAGTAGTGCCAGGTGTCTATTCTGTCACAATCTTTTACAGGTGAGTCATGCCATGAGCCTGCCTTCCTTGGGTATAACCTAACAGGTGAGGTCATCTGTCTTCGGCAGCCACCACCGTCTGATTAAGAGAAGGTAGGCACAGGTCAGGGATGTGACTGCAGAGACAAATCACATGAATTCCAGGTATGGCCACTCCCTAATTTGTTTTAGATCCTAAGTGAATGCTTTCAATTTATGGCTATATAAATGATCAACCTGCCTTGTAGGATTGTTTTGGAGGAAAAGGATTTAAATGTAATTGAAAAAAAATCCAAGAGTAAGCAATGACCAAAGGACAACAGAGTGAGTTTATGAGGTATTTGGCCTTCTTTTCTTTACCTTTTTTTTTCTTTTTGTAAAAATAAACTTTGTTTTTAGAGGAGTTTTAGATTTACAGAAAAATTGTACCAAAAGTATAGGGGATTCCCATATAACGCCCCCCCCCACACCCACATCCACACAGTTTCCCCTATTATTAACATCTTACATTAGTGTGGTACATTTGTTACAATTGATGAACCAATATTGATGCATTGCTACTAACCAAAGTTTATAGTTTACATTTTGGCATACACTTTGTGCTGTACAGTTTTATAAGCTTTGACAAAAGTATAATGTCACGTGTCCATCGTTACAGTCATTTCATAATCTAGATTTCTCTAGACATGTGCTGCCCATTATGGCAGTCACTAGCCATATGTGGCAATGAAAATGAAAATGAAAATGAAATTAAATGAAAAATTCAGTTCTTCAATGGCACTAACCACCTTTCAAGTGCTCAATAGCCACATGTGGGTAATGTCTACCATATTGGACAAAACAGATATAGAACATTTCAATCCCACTGTGGAATGTTCTATTAGCTGGCACTGATCTAGAGAGCTACCTTTGATATTTTTGTCTTCTCATGATACAACTAAATTTCCAGATTTTCCCACTTCTCAAACATTTAAAAGCACAAGGCCATTTCCCTAAAGCACATGAGGTGTTTTTAAGATAGTTGCCGTATAAATTCTGGAAAAGGTTCTGGAACAGATCATTGAAAGGATGATTTCTGTGTACTCATAAAAGCAAGTTGTGATAATTAGAAGCCACCAGGGTTCACTAAGTTTAAGTTATGACAGAGTCATGCCTTTTCCTTCTGTGACTGGCATAACAATCTAAGCTTCATGTGAGAAGAAATTTTGGGGTCTGTTTTCTTCATTGTTGAGTCTCTCATATTTTCAGTGCTTGGCAAGCAAGTATTTATTGAATGACTATTAGAGAAATAAAGTTGATGCAGTAAGTTTTGATTTTACAATGATAAATGTTCAGAAAAGTTATGCTGTCTTTGTGAAGAAATGGGGTAATAGGACAGTTGAGTGAATTCTTTTTTTTTTTTTAAAGATTTATTTATTTTA
>PVKH010044164.1:0-10636 GCA_004027955.1 Chaetophractus vellerosus | reverse complement strand
GCCCTAATCATAACCCAATCATGCCCAGATGAACAGATCAGTTTACAAGCATGATTCAATATGGATTTTTGGAATTCATAATTACATCAAACTGTAACACCTTTCCTTCTCTGGGTCCCACTCAAAGCAGTCAATCTTCCACGTCACTTAGTAAATGGATCTGAGCCTAAGGGTGGAATATACCTCCCCAGTATTCAAAAACCCAAGGAAGCCTATAGGACATTGTACTACTGTCTTAGCTGTGGGAAATGGAAGATGAAATAATTTATCCCCTACATTGCAGGGGATAGCTCAGCATCCCTAGACCACTGAAAATCTATCAATTTTACTGATAGTAAGGTACATGACACTTTGAAGGCTTATCTTTCACCCTCTCAAACACATGTTCTTACCAAGTCCTTCAACATACTTGCCATTTTCTCTGATTAATATGAAATCATCAGTGTGTTGGACTGGTGTGACATTTTGTGGACTGTCCAAATGCTTCAGGTGTTTTTGGACTATTTTGACAGAAGATGAAGTAACATAGCCCTGGAGTGGACTGAAAATGTGTATTCTTTTTTTAAAAAAAAATCAATTTTATTGATACATATTAATAAACATACAATTCATCCAAAGTGTACAATCAATGGTATTTGCTATAATCACATAGTTGTGCATTTATCACTTCAATCATTATTAGAGCATTTTCATTATTTCAGTAATAATAATAATAAACAGACAAAACAAAATTTCTTACCTCTCAATCTCTTTGTCCTTCCCCACTGTACATAGCTGCTGTTTCTGGCTATTCTATATAAAGTGTATAATCAATGGCTTTTAGTAAAATAACAATGTTGTACTTTCATCATCTCAAAAATTTTAGAATGATTTCATTACTCCAAAAAGAAAGGCTCCACACTGCTTAGCATTCCTTCCTCAGGCCTACATAATCAGTAATCTCCTTTCATCTTTATAAATTGATTTATATTTACATTTTCTATACATGGAATCATATAATATGTAGTACTCTGTGCCTGGTTTCCTTCACTTAGAATAATTTTTTTTTGTCCAATATTAACATTTTGTACTATGAACATACATTTTGTCTGGCTTCAAAGAAAAATGGTCTTATATATGCAATTCTACACATATTCATATTTCACATAATATATTTATATTTCACATAATATATTTAGTTCATAATAGGGCAATCACACAGTATTTGTCCCTTTGTGTCTGGCTTGCTTCACTCAACATAATGTCCCCAAGATTCATCTATGTTGTCATATGTTTCACAACTTCATTTCTTCTTACTGCTGCATAATATTCCATCATGCATATACTCCACAATTTGTTTATCCATTCATCAGTTGATGGACACCTGGGTTGTTTCCAAATTTTGGCTATTGTAAATAATGTTGCTATGAATATCAGTGTGCAGATATCTATTCATATCACTGCTCTCAGTTCTTCTGCATATATACCTAGCAATGGTATTGACAGGTCACATGGCAAGTCTATATTCAACTTCCTTAGGAACTGCTGAACAGTTCTCCACAGTGGCTGTACCATTCTACATTCCCACCAACAATGAATAAGCATTCCTAACTCTCCACTTCCTCTCCAAAAATCACTTGACTGTAGATAGGAGGGTCAATTTCTGAGTTCTCGATTTTGTTCCATTGGTCAATCTGTCTGTCCTTATGCCAGTACCATGCTGTTTTTACCATGGTGGCTAAGTAATATGCTTTAAAGTCAGGAAGTGAGAGTCCTCCAACTTTGTTCTTCTTTTTAAAGGCAGTTTGGCTTGCAGTGGACTGGTTATTGTAATATTTGAGGGAATGAGTTTGAGCATGAAGGACTTTTTAAGCACCAGGAAGAACTAGAAACAGAACAGCAAACTAATCCCAAACCAAGCTGAAGGAAAGAAATAGTAAAGGTCAGAGTAGAAATCAAGGAAATCGAGAACAAAAAAAACCCAACAGAATCAACAAAACCAAAAGTTTCTCGCCCTGTTTTTTCCTTTCAGGCTGCAGTACTCCCTTTATTATCTCTTGTAATTCTGGTCTTTTGGTAATGTATTCTAGCAGTTTTTGTTTGTCTGTGAAGACTTGGAACTCCTCTTCATTTTTGAAAGGCAGCTTTGCTGGATTCAGAATTCTTCGCTGGCAGTTTTTCTCTTTCTATACCTTAAATACATCATACCACTTTCTTTTCTTTTCCATGGTTTCTGATGAAAGGTCAGCATTTAACATTATTGCGTTTCCCTTGTATGTGATGCTTTGCTTTTCTCTTATTGCTTTCAAAATCTCTTTATCTTTGATATTTGTCATTCTGAATAGTAGGTGTTTTGGGGTAGGTCTATTCATTTTTATTCTGTTTGGGGTGTGTTGTCCTTCTTGCATATTGATATTTATGTCTTTCATAAGGGTAGAGAAGTTTTCAGTCATTAGTTCCTCAAATATTCTTTCTGCCCATTTTTCATTCTCTTCTTTTTCTGGAATGCTGATGATGGAAGTGTTCATTTCGTGTTATCTTTCAATTCCCTAAGACACTGTTCCATTTTTTTCCATTGTCTTTTCTTTCTGTTCTCCTTTCTTTTCCAGTTCAGATGTTCTGTCTTCAAAATCACTAATTCTGTCTTCAAGCAGATCAACCTGCTCTTACGTGCCTCTAATGTATTTTTAATCTCATCCATTGTGTCTTTCATTCCCATATATCAGTTCCTTTTCTTTGCAGACTTTCAAATTGTTCTTTACACTCACCCAGTGTCTTCTTAATATCCTTTCTCTCTTTAGCCATATTTTATTTCAAATCTTTAAAATGATTTAGGAGAGTTGTGTGATTATCATTGATTAATTGATTTAAATCCTGAATTTCTTCAGGATATTTGGTTTGTTCCTTTGGCTGGGCCATCTCTTCCTGTTTCCTAGTATGGCTTATAATTTTTTGCTGATATCTAGGCATCTGATATGTTGCTGAATTTACTCTATGGCCAATTCTCTCTCTTGCCTATTGGTATTATTTTTTCACAGCTTTTTGATATTTGGTTCAACTTATGTCTTTAAAACTGCCCAGCTGAAGATACCAAAATTGTGCCAGGGACTGATTAATGGGGCACAGACTTTCTCCCAGGGGTGGGGTAAAGTGAGCTCAAAAAGCAGTTTCTGTCCATGTAATTTTCAGACTGACCAGCAGATGGTGATCATTGGCACACCTTTCTGTGGAAATGTATCTCTCCAGGGTTTTCCTTTGTTTTCATCTGGTCAGAGCCAAGATTCAAAGTGGGATCTGCTGGCTGAATTCACTGAAGAAAAGCCCTCTGACTCATCCTTTTCCCTTGTAACAACTGTCAGGGAGGAAGACGTCTGCTCTCCTCTCAGTCACCTGGGATGTGCCAGGGGGTTTTACCCCGGTTTAATATCTCATGGGTAGGGGAGGAGAGCCCTTCCCCTGATTGGGAGGTTTAGTAACTCCCAGTTTGTTGTTTTGGCTTCTTTGTCTCTCTGTCCCTCACTCTCCTGGGAATTGAAAAGCACTGTCCTGTCTGCTGACCCCAGGCAGGATTTCACTCTTTCTCTGTTATTTTTGTGAGAGCTGAGCTTTATCTGCCTAACCCAATGGCCATGTTCCCACAATCCTCCTGTATATTCTTTTTGACCCATATGAATATGTGCTGCTTCTGGTCTTCTCTCTTGATAGAGATGGAAAAAAATGCATTCACTGGATAAGGGTCTCTCAATGTCAGCACTATTATTAGCATTTTGTACTGGACAATTCTTTGTTGCAGTTGTCTGTCCTGGGCATTGTAGGTTATTTAGGAGCATCTTGCACCTCTACTTACTAGATGTCCATAGCACCATTTTGACAACAAAAATAACACCAGACACTGCTGAATATCCCCCCAGGATAACCAGTACACTAGCTCAATAGCCTTATTTAAAGCCAAAGCTGTGTTAATCTGTTCTAGCAAAGATATCATATCTGCTCAGCAGCTACAAAGTGGGCTAATAATTACTTGGCTAAACTTCGTGGTAGTCAGCTGTTATCCTTCATGATCTGTCTGGTATATGCAGGGGCAGACTGATGAATTAAATGAAAATATGATGAAAACTACCACCCTAAGTTTTAAGGTCCTTAAGAGAGGCAACAATCTATACAATTTCTTCAGTATGCAATATTGGATTTGACCTACCATCTTGGCTTGGGAGAGGAGGTTTGAGAAGTTTCTACTTAGCCACTATGATAGCTCTTACCCTACAAACCAAGAAACTAATGTGGAGATTCTATCAACTACAAAGTATACCCATTCCAATTAAACATTAGGGAACCAAGGAAATGATCACTGGGTGGGTGAGTAGACACAGGCAACCCACTGGTATCTGAACCTGAGCAATGATTGGAACTATTACCTGTTGCCCACACACTTTTCACTCTAATAGGAGGGACATGACAACATTTGGGGTCTCTCAGAATAGATGTCAACTCACACTTTACACTCAACAGTCCTCGAAATGTCTAACAGTATTCTTTTCACATTATATGTAACCTGAGTAAATAGCTGCTAGGACAACTCCTCACACCTACTGTAATTGTTCAGGTCCCAAGGTAATGGACTCTGAGACTTTGAGATTTGGGGCAGGGGTTCTTATGTGAGTGCTCTGAGAGAAATACTAGTGAGGAAAAAAGGGATACAAAATTGGATAGGAAAATAATTTGGGCTATGATGCAGTTATATTACAGTCACAATTGATCCCTCAGGAAGCTCTAAGATGGAATGATTATTTAGGGATACTTTGAATTGAGGCAAGGGACACAGGCCTTTGTACCCCTGTATTTAACAGTCATTGTGTGTATGATGCCCCCCAGGGAGTGGGCACAACTTTAGGTGAAGCTGCTTCCCTTAGCTCAGGGAAATTTCTGAAGTAGTATGCAGCTGTGAATTGTATATAGCGTATATACCCAGCTGGGGAAATTAGTTTATCAGTCCCAAAATACACTTCCCCAGAAAACACAGCATCCACCATTGTGAATTTTATCAACAAAAATAAAGTCCATTATGGTCAAAAGGCCCAAAGAGAAGCCCTAGAAATATCCTCCCTCACCAGTGTATTAAACCAAAATAGAACAGCCATAGGGAAATTGAAGAAATTAGGGCTACCCTCAGAGACTTGAGAAATGTGTTGGCATCGCATCTGCATTTAACTCTCCTGTTTAGCCCATGCAGAAGGCAGATGGAGTTTGGATAATGATTATGGATTATCATAAAATCAATCATTTGTTGACTACAACTGCAGGTGGTAAAGATGAACATCTTTACAAGAAGAAATCAACACAGACTCTGGCATCTGTTTTGCATATATGACCTAGAAAATGTTTTTCTCTCCATAAAAATTTGTTAAGATGACTGGAAGCAGTTTGCTTTTACCTAACAGGGACAACAGTATGCTATAACAGTCTTACATCTGGGCCAAGTCCATTCTTGTACTCTGTTGTAATACAGTCAAGAGATCTTGCCCATCTTGCCATTCCACACAACATTCCACTGCCCCCATATAAAATGAAAACATCCCAGTTGGACTCAAATAGCTTGGCATAGCAAGTATTTTAAATGCCTTAATAAGACACATTTGAAGTAGAGAGTTGGAATTAAACCACACAAAAACGTAGCTATGTGTCACCTCAATGAAGTTTCTGATGGTTTAGTGGCCTAGAGAATGTTGAGATATCCAATCTAAGGTGAAAGACAAGTTGTGACATCTTGCAACACCTACCACAAAAAGGAAGCACAATATTTAATGTGCTTTTTTTGTTTGGAAGGCAATATATTACTTGTTTGTGTGTTCTGATTTGATTTATGTATAATCTAGAATTATTCCAGTTTTGAGTAAAAAATAAAGCAAGATTCTGTAGTAAGTCTAGAGGTCAGTGCAAGCTGCTCTTCCACCTGAACCTAAAGATCCAGAACATCCAAAGATATTCTTAACAGCTGGGACAAATGGTGTTGAATGAGCTCTCTGGCAAGCAGCTATAAAAGAATCATACCTCAAGGATTTTAGATCAAATACTTGCTCTCTTCCGAAGATTACCATTCTCCTTTTGGAAATAGCACCTAGCTTGTTATATTAGGTTCTGGTAGAGACTGAACACAACCATGTGACATCAAGTGCCCATCATAAACTGGATATTATCTAAACCACCAAACCATAATATTTTCCAGGTACATCTGCCATATATATCAACAAATGGAAATGGTATATAAAAGGTCAAGTTTGAGCAGGTCCAAAAACATAAATAAGATGCTTGAGTTCCAGTCTCATACTATTTGACACAGACTCCAGATGTGCTGAGTCCTCTTCCTCAATCCACACTTACTGCCTCCTGGGGGAGTTTCTTTTGACTACTTAACTGAGGGGAAAAAAACATTGGTCCTGGTTTCTAGACGGTTTTGTTTGAAATGACAGCAACAACTTATAATAGAGTTCTGTAGTATTAAAACCCTATTTAGAGGTGGCCTGAAGAATAATAGTGAAAGCAAATCCTCTCTGTGGGAAGAGCTTTGAGAAGTATGCTTAACTTTTCACTCTGTGTGGAAGTAGATTGTCAGAACTACATAACTGCACTAATTTATATGTGGTAACTAATGATTTGACTGGATAGTTAGGGATTTGGAAAGAACAGAATTGAAAGCATGGTGATGACATCATCTGGTAATAGGTATGTAGATGGACTTTTCAGAAAAAGCACAGAATGTGAGGATTTTTATGGTCCATGTGAATATTTACCAAAGAGCATTAACTACAAAAAAAAAAAAGGCTTTCAGTAATTAGGTGAATAGTGTGTTACATCAGTTTTCCTTTTTCCTCAAACACCCAGTGCTTGCTCAATGGGCCCATGTAAAAAGTGACCCTCCCTAAGTCTGACCTGTCTAGAACTGCTACAGATTTCCCTGCCAACCAACAGAAGAAACCAACAATTTGCCTTTAGTATGGCACTATGTCCTTGGGGGACCAGTCAGCCATTTGATGGCAGATTGATTACCATGGACCTCTTCCATCATGGAAGGGGCAGAAATTCATGGTCACTGAAACAGCTAACTATTCAGGATATGGTTCTGCCTTACGTGATCATAATGCATCTATCAGCCTTATAATCTGTAGATTTACAGATTGCCTTATTCATCATTTCTTTTGCTCAGCTTTGTGGGATTGTAGAAGCTTCCTGCAGTTGCTACTTCATGACACTTAAAATTCTCTCTTTACCCTTTCAGGTACTTAGTTAGTAATTGTGTCCTTAGTTAATGATTCTTTATATTATATTTAGTCTTCTTACCTAAGTATGTGGTTTCTGTCTCCTAACTGGGCTCTAACTGATACATATAGTACATAATTGTTGAATAGTTCAGTAAAACAATTTATTCTTTGTAAGACTCTGCCAAAAACATTTCAGGGAAAATACACACTGGACTTTTAATGGGAGAATTCTCATCATCTGCAGTCATAATCTCATTTTAGATCTAGCTCAATTACCACAATTTTATTTGTTCCATTGGATAATTATTTTTTAATTGCCTTTATCTTGAATGAAAATTGTATGGTGTCTTATGAATTATAGTTGCTCACCTAAACTAACTGGGAATTTATGTTCAGTATGAAATCCAGTATCCTTGTTGTAGAACCAGTAACAGGAACATGCTTCTCATACTTATGACACTGTTGCTACGTGGTTAAACCACTCATATTCTCAATAACATTCTCTAAATCAGTTTCCACAAACATAAAATGAATTTTGTTACTTAGTGATACTTTGTACTGAGAGAATTCAGTGTTTAAAATGTCCAGAATGCTCCACATGCCTAAGCATTAGTTCTCCCTTTTTGTAGTTCTCCATTAAGTATAATTTTGAGAGTAATACAAGTCAATTTTGAACACAAAGTTAATATTACCCAAATGATTTACTTCTGTTCAAGAAAAAAATTACTTCCTAACAATCTGACAACACATTGCTGAATTGAATGTGGCATCTCCCTGGCATATTTTCAAGTTTTAAAATCAATCCAGAACGAAATTTAAAACAACATAATACAAATTATGTATTATCCCCATACGCTTTTGTTTTTTAACCTGTAAAATGAAATTAAATTTATATTTATATTAAGTTTAATTGAACCTTTTAATTTGACTCTAAACATGAGATGTAGACTTTGTTACGTGTAACCTAAGAAGGAGGATAGGAGTTAATGCTCCTTAATTCAGTGTAAATTGTTCAGAAAGATATTGCCGTAGAAAAGTAGCTCTGTATATGTAAAATATCCATTTCCCTCTTTGGAGGTACAGAATTTCTTCTAAATAAATGCATCAGTCATCATAAAGACATTTCCTTAGTTATCTTTTATGTAAAAATAATTGTCTGATTTCATAATATAATATTTTGCACCAATGGAAAATGAGCTTCTCAATATCATTGACCTTTCTTTAATCAGGTCTTATGATCAATGTGAAATTGAAGATGAAGTGAATAATTAATTGGTGAATTTAAAGAGGGAACACAACTCAATACTATCACTCCCTTTGAATGTTCTTTTACTTTGCTCTGTCTGCTATTCCCTATTCCCTGCTGATACATTTTGCTGTATATGTAAATAGTGCTGAAGTGATCTGAGGAAGGTAGAATATTTAAATGAAATGGCCTCTTACAAAAGAGGATGCTCATCTAGAAACAGACAACAGAGTAAAGATATGACGGATAACTCCACAGCCAAAAGCACACAGGACTTGGACATTAAGTTGAATCATTTAAATCATTTCCCTTCATCTCTTGATTTTGGTGATCATCTTTTTAGACCTTTATTTTCCATCTATTTTGACTTTCCTTGTGCCCACTCCTGGAGTGAGTCACTCCCCATAGGCTTCTATCACAATCTCAGTGGGGGAACATTCATGTGTTCTTACCTCAGCCCTGCAACTAAAGGAGACTTGGCACAATGCGGTAACCCTGGTCATTCACAGTTGTAATACCAATGACAACCCACTGGTGGCTCCATTCTCAGTGCCGCTCAGCTAATGGAGAATTGCAATATTGTTTCTCTTTACTTCTAAATTTTTTTCCCATAGAATGAGAGGTATGATATTGGTAAAACAGGTCGCTTAAGACATGTTTCTACTGAAAACAGATATATTTTTTTGCAGCCCCATTTCAGAGTTAATGATATACAAAACAAGCAATGTATAAAAATAACTGAGGTTTGGGTTCTGCTAAATAAAAATGAGTTACTTCCAAATTTAGGTTCTTGCCACATAATTAGAGCCAAGCCCCAGTTGTTCCTAGGTATCACAGCACATATGGTCTTTGAGATCACCCACAGTCTTCAGGCCCCCTAATAGATGACCATATGGACTAACCTAGCTGAAATCCCAGAGAGCAAGAGAGCTAAACAGACATTCTGCTGCCCAGCATTGCAGTGTCTTTGCCTTGTGCATTTATCAAAGTGTATTTTCCCTAATTATAACTTTTATTAAAACTATAGCTTGCTGTATTATTTTAGAGCATTTTGATTTGCAAAATACAGTTAAGGTCTTTTTCTTAACTATACCCAATACTATTTCTTTGAACAGCAATATATAATCAGCTAACACTAAAATAAAATTTTTATAATTTATAATTTTTATAATATTAATTTCAGATTTTGGGACTTGATCAAATTGTGACGGTTCTCCTTACATAAGTATGCAATTAAGTATTTTTTGTAAGAATCTTATTTTAAATTATTTTGCATTTCTAAAACAAACACATGCAAATTACACAAATATTTTATTTTTAGGCTTTATAGCTGTATAGTACAAATGAAATTACATACATATATGTATATGAATATATTCTGAGGTTGTAGAGGAAGAAATAAATAATGTGATTTAAGTGTCTACTATGTACCAGGCCTATGTTTTACACTTCTCAAATATTATCTCATTTAATCCCTACAACGTAGCAGATTAAACATAGGGCAATAAAAGACATAGAAAGTTTAGACTGCATTTCCATCTGTTATGTTGGATTTGCTTTTCATCCTTCAAATAATATATGAGGTTCCAAATAATGTATGAGGCTATAAAATAAATTATGAATTCCATAGTGGTCAAATTGATCCTCAAATAGACACAACTATGAAACAGGATCAAAGAGTGGAAAGAGCAGCAGCACTTTAGACAGATGAGACCTGGATCCTAATCTATGCAATCTTGAGAAAATGGTGTACTTTTTCTCACCTGCAAAATACACATATTAATACCACTTGACGGGCTTTTCATAAAGATTAATTCCAATCATTTATGTAAAGCTCTTGACCCATGGTAGGCACCCAATAAATTCAGGCCTTTTTCTCTTATTAGTTGTACTATTTGACAACTTGCATGTATGCTTTGAGAACCAGTTTCCCTCAAATATGGAGATAATAATTTCTTTTTTTTTTTTTTTTTTTTTAAAGATTTATTTATTTTATTACATATCTCCCCTTCCCCCCCGTTGCGGCGACGCGCCGAGACTTGGTCACTGCGCAGGCGCGGCTTTCCCCGCTTGTGGGCGGCTTCTGCTTCCATCACGGCTGGCTTTTTCAGTTCGCGGGTGGCTGGCTGTGCTCGATTTGCAGGCGACCTGCCCT
>PVKH010044163.1:0-10635 GCA_004027955.1 Chaetophractus vellerosus | reverse complement strand
CTGCCCGTGGCGGCTTTTGCCTGTCCGTGGCAGCTTTTTGCCCTGCCCACGGCGGCTCCGGCCCGCCCATGGCGGCTTGCCATTCTCAAGGCGGTCTGCCCGCTAGGAGAGGTCCCCGGGAACCGAACCCAGGGCCTCCCATGTGGTTTCCCAGCGAGCTCTTTATCCACTGAGCTATCTAGCCGGGCCCTCCTTCCTTATCTTTAATAACAGTTTTGTTTTAAAAGTCTATTTAATCCAATATAAGTATAGCTCACCCATCTTTGTTGGTTTTTTTCCCCCTTTGGTTATCACGTGTGTGGAATATCTTTTTCCAGCCTTTCACTTTCAATCTATTGGTATCCTTGTGTCTATGGTGAGTCTCTTGTAGACAGCATATAGATGGCTCATATTTTCTTAGCCATTCTTCCAGTCCGTTTCTTTTGCTTGGGGAGATTAATCATTAACATTCAATGTTATTACTGTAAAAGAAGTTCTTAGTTTACCCATTTTGACCTTTGGGTTTTATCTATCATATTTTATGTTCACCGTTCTTTTTACACTTTTAGTTACTTTTACTGATATAATCTTAATTTCTAGACTCTCTTCCAAGCCTTTCTTTCCTGTCTTTTCTTCTCAGGCTGTTGCACTCTCTTTAGTATTTCCTGCAAAGCATGTCTCTTTGCTATAAACTCTCTCAGGTTCTGTTTATCTGTGAATATTTTAAACTTGCCCTCATTTTTGAAAGACAGTCTTGCCAGGTATAAGATTCTTGGCTGGCAGTTTTTCTTTTGCAGTATCTTAAATATATCATACCACTGCCTTCTTCCCTCCATGGTTTCTGATGAGAAATCAGCAATTATTCTTTTGGGCATCCCTTGTATGTGATGCATCACTTTTCTCTTGCTGCTCTCAGGATTCTCTCTTTGTCTTTGGCATCTGACATTCTGATTAGTATGTATCTTAGAGTTGGTCTATTCAAATTTATTCAGATGGGAGTACATTGTGCTTCTTGGATATGGATATCTATGACCTTCAATAGGGTTGGGAAATTTTTTACCATTATTTCTTCAAATATTACTTCTACCCCCTTTCCCTTCTCTTCTCCATCTGGGACACCCATGACATGTATATTTGTATGTTTCTTGCTCTCATTCAGTTCCCTGGGACCCTGTTCAATTGTTTCCGTTCTTTTCTTCATCTACTCTTTTGTATGTTTGTTTTCAGAGAGCATGTCTTCAAGCTCATGGATCTTTTCTTCTGTCTTGTAAAATCTGCTGTTATATGCCTCCAGTGTATTTTTTGTTTCATTTATTATGCCTTCGATTCCCATAGCATATGCTATTTTTCTACATATGCCTTCAAATTCTTCTTTGTGCTCATGCCGTGTCTCCTTAATATCCTTAATCTCTTTAGCCATCTCATTGAATTTATTAAGGAGATTTGTTTGCACATCTATGATTTGCTGTCTCAACTCCTTTATGTCATCTGGGGCCTTATCTTGTTCTTTGATTGATCCATATCTTCCTGTTTCTTGGTATGGATTGTAATTTTTTTGTTGGTGTCTTTGAATCTGGCTTACTGATATATTTAGTCTGGGTGCAGTTTCTTTCATTAGTTTAGGGCTTTCTTGCCCTTTCTCCCTTGTTGGTTGTGTAGTAGGAACCAAGGATGTAGTTGGTACTGTAAGCTGTGGAGGCTGAAGCTTTCTTGCATTGCCCCAGGAACTGATGAAGTTTCTCTCACCTTTCTCCTCTGCCAGGGGTAAGGATAGAGCTGCAGTCATGTGTAATAATCCAAGTAGTGCCGGCCAAGACTGTCTGTAGTTTCCCATAGAGACTAATGAAGATTTGCACCCCTTCCTCCCTTTCCTGGGGCAGGGATGGAGCTGCAGGTGTGGGCAGCAATTTATGCCATGTAGGTCCAAAATGACCACAGTTTTCCCTGTTAGACTGATGTAGCACTGGCCCCCTCTTTCCTTGCCAGGAGTGGGGATGGACCCTCTGGAGTGCCCAACAATCTAATCTGTGTGTGTTGAATGCACATACAGTTGATCTGAGAGGCTGAGGGAGTATTGTCCCTTCTGCCCTTTAGGTGGTGGAGATGGGACCACAGGCACACAACAGTCAGTACGTGTAGGCTGAAAGTGCCTGCTGTTGTCCAGAGAGGCTGAGGAAACAGTAGTCCCCTCCTATCCTTTTGGGGGGTGGGGGCGGATCTACAGGCACCCAACAGTTCAGTCCCTGTAGGCTCAAAGTACCTACTGTTTCCTGGAGAGACTGAGGAAACACCAGCCCCCTCCTATCCTATTTGAGAGTGGGAGTGGATCCATAGGTGCCCAACAGTCCAGTCCTTGCAGGCTGAAAGTGCCTGCTGTTGCCCAGAAATCCTGAGGAAAAACCAGTCCCCTCCTATCCTACTTGGGGACAGGGATGGAACTACAGGTGTCTGACTATTCAGACTGTGTAAGTCAAATGCACCTGCAGTTACTCAGAGAGGCTGGGGTGGGGGTGGAGTCACAGATCCCCACAGTTGAGTTTATATAGGCCAAAAGCACCTTCATTTGCCCTGAGACGCTGAGTAAACACTAGCCCCCTCTTATCCTATGGGGCAGGGCGGTTGGAGATGGAACCAAAGGCACTCAACAAATCAGTTCATGAGGGCCAAAAGTACTTGCAGTTTCCTGGAGAGGCTGAGGAAACACAGCTCTCCTCCTATCCTGTTGGGGAGGTGAGGGTGGAGCTGCAAGTATCCGAGTATCCAATCTGTGCTTGCTGAAATCACCTGCAGTTTCCCAGAGAGGCTGAGGAAAATCAGCCCCCTCCTAACCTATGGATGTGGAGGGGTGGAGATGGAATCAAAGGTCAACAAACCAGTTTGTGAAGACTGAAAGTGCCTGTGGTTGCCTAGAGAGGCCAAGGAAACACAGCTCCTCTCCTATCCTATTAGTGTGCGAGGATGGAGTCACAGGTGTCTGACTATTCAGTCTGTGCTACCTGAAAGTGCTTGCAGATGCCCCTCTGGGTGCATGTTCCCTCAACTGCTTCCCTGCCAGAGGTGGGGCTGGAGCCTAGGCTAGGGCTGCAGTTCAATCTGGATGGAAAGAAGCAAGTCCCTACTGTCACTGAGATTTTCCATCACCCCTGTTTCCCCTTATCCTAAGGGTAGATTTAAAATGGTGGCTACTGGCCTCTTTCCAACTTGGGCAGGTTCAAACTTTAGCTGTTCTTAGGATTATACTTTAGCAAGCTGAATTTACTAATCAGTAGCTGAAGTCGGTGGCCAACTGTCTCTTCCTCCCCCATTTTTGGGAAATGGAGCTTCCAACTCCAGCCACAGAATAGCTCCCAAGGTCGCTTGTTCTGCCAGTGGAGGATGGGCACTGGCTTCCAAGGTGTGGAGTGCTCTACTCACACAACTTCACTGCAGATGGGCATTCTCCTCATTTCATTCTTTCAAGGATGTTGCAGGATCCTCTTCTGGTCTCCTGGGCCCCCCAGACAGGTGGTTTAGATAGCTCTGTTTAGATTACTAACTGCCCTGTAGGATGAGCTGACTCTTGGAACACCTTACTCAATCGCCATCTTGCTCCCATCTTCCTCTAGTGTGTTTTTAATATCTGTTATTGTACCTTTTTGTAATGGTTTGACAGTTTTATGTAATTATGAATTCCAAAAATATAAATTGAATCATGCTTGTAAACTGATCTCTTAATCTGGGCATGATTAGGTTATGATTAGGACATTAACTGTGCCATGTTAGTAGGACATTGAGCCCTGCCCCTCAGTGGGTGTGGTCTCAAGAATAAAAGACAAGGCAAGAGATTTGAGAAGCAGCTCTGATGTTGGAGAGAACACCCCAGGAGAAGACAAGTGAGCTGTTCGCCTGATAGTCTACAACTGCAGCCCTGGGAAGAGAGGAACCCAAAAAGCCTGAGCCCTGACAAACGTCGGCAGCTGTCTTGCTCCAACACGTGGACTTTGGTGAGGGAAGAAACTTATGCTTTGTGGCATGGTAACTGTAAGCTTCTACCTCAAATAAATACCCTTTATAAAGACCAACCAATTATTGGTATATTTGCAAAGGCACCCCTTTGGCTGACTAATACACTTGTCAACTCTAGAATTTCCATTTGGTTCTTTAATATCATTTATATTTCTTTTTTTTTTTTAAAGATTTATTTTTTATTTATTACATATCCCCCCCCCCTTTCTACTTGCTCTTGCTGTGTGTCCTTTCTTCTGTGTCTTTCTATGTCTGCTACTTGTCTCCCCCTGTCTTTGCGGCGACGCACCGAGTCGGCCCTCCGCTGCTGAGGTTCGCTCCATTCGAGGGTGGCTCCATTCCGTTTTCACGGGCGGCTCTGCTCCATGTTTTGCGGGCAGCAGTCCTCCATGTTTTTTGCCGGCTGCCTGGCTTCCATGGAGGTTCCCAGGCGGCAGCTCCACTTTTTCACGGGTGACTTTGCCATGCCCGTGGGGGCTCCGCCCTGCCCATGGCGGCTTTTTGCCTTGTCCACGGCGGCTCTGCCCCACCCACGGCGGCTTGCCTTTCTCAAGGCCATCTGCCCGCTCGGAGAGGTCCCCGGGAACCGAACCCGGGGCCTCCCATGTGGTACCCCAGCACGCTCTTTATCCACTGAGCTATCTAGCCGGGCCCCCATTTATACTTCTTTATTGATTTTCTCTGTTTGGTGTGACAATGTCATTTAGAATCATTGAAAGCAATATTTGAGAGTAATTTTATGAGTGTTGAATATAATAATTAAAAGTTTGGGCTTGCATTTTCATATTTTTTGTTCATTTTATTTTTCTGGTAATACATATTTTCTCAGAGAGAAGTATGCCATTTTCCCCAGCTCCAAATCCAGAGCTCTGGTTCAAAGAGGTTACCTGGGGAGAGAAGCAGTCCAGAAAGCAGATAGTCCTAATCTCTTCCCAAAGGACTTCATTTACAAGAGTGCATGAGGAAATTCAAACCTAAGGGCACTCTCAAGAATAGTGGAATTTGCAGGAAAGATAATTAGGAGGAAATTCATGGATTTAGTAAGGATACAGCCTTGACTATAGGGCTTTCAGGAGAAAACTGCAGAATAAGACAGCTGGGAGGAGCCCTCTTAAAATCAGAACAAATTTTAAACTTGGCCTCAGAAACTAATCCTTCACTGGAGCTAGTTTGATTAGATTAGTTTGTAGAGCTATTTATACCCTGGGGCATTATTGAAAACAATAGAGCAATTAGCTGGGAAATGGGAGAGTGTAACTGCTGAGTGTGGTCAGGAAAAAGGGGAAAGAGACCTTACCATTACCACTGTCATCCTAGAGAGAGTATGGGCATTACCAAAGTTGTACCTCCCTGAGGAGCAACATCAGAGGTTTAACATGGAGTGAAATAGACTTCACAAAAAATTATCTAGCCAGTCACTAAAAAATAAGAAGCATATAACAATAACAAGCCCTGGAGGAGGGCCAGTACACAGAGTTGCTACAATATTATCTGAAATGATCAGCTTCCAACAAAAAATTTACAGAGCATGCAATGAAAGAGTAGTCCAGGGTGGGGACAGCACAAGGTAAGTGAACCCATAAATTTAGCTGAAAATAAGTGGAAAGGTGGTTTGTAGACAGATTATTTTTTAGTAGGAACATTTTATTCTCTTCTTGCTAGTTTCCAGGAGGAATGATTTTCCATGAACACTCTTAACCTTTTGCCTCTTTCCTTCATGTACTATGCCTAAACAATGGAGGGATCTCTCTGCTTGATGAATTCATGAGCAAAGATCAATCTCAGTTCCTTTTTCTTCTATGGCTTTTCTGGGATCCAGTGGTCTACAAGAAGTGCAACTCCTTCATGAAGTTTTACA
The DNA here is from genome assembly GCA_004027955.1 of Chaetophractus vellerosus. Taxonomy (NCBI): domain Eukaryota; kingdom Metazoa; phylum Chordata; class Mammalia; order Cingulata; family Chlamyphoridae; genus Chaetophractus; species Chaetophractus vellerosus. The sequence goes on along the minus strand of PVKH010044163.1, from coordinate 4,793 downwards.
AGGGCAGACCCCAACATGGTGGAGAGGGAGCAGTGGTAGTATTTAATTCCTGCTGATGCTCTTTGATCACCCAGTTAAGACCTGTAACTTAAGTCAACTTTTATAAGTGACAAGCATGTATATATTTATATTTATTTATATTTACATGTTTATTTCCATTAGCCTCTATTTTTAATGTGCATGTTGTTGGGGGTAGGAGGAGGACATATCACAAGACAACCGAAAAGTATTAATATTTTATTAGTACAGAGCAGATTGAACTTTAGTTAAGATTTGTCTCCAAATGCCACTGGATAGTAGGTAGACATTTCTCCTATCCATGAGCATCCCTGAACCTGCCATGAGAGGAGCTAGTCATCAGAGAACGTAATTTTTTCTTCCTGAGAAAACTCTCTGCTCTGCCTCAAAAGGATTAATTATATCCTGTTTTGAAAACTTTGTAAGATTTGAAGAAACAAGCAGAAAACATTTATTTCCTTTTAAGGTGATATACCCTTTCTACCAGCTTCTACAATCAGCACACATATACACTCAGATTTACCTCTTGAGAGACTTCCTCCTTCAACTCCTCTAACATTTTAACCATACTCCATTCTTTTCCAAAAGCAAAGCAAAACAATTTATTTCTTGCTTCCAAACGCTCTGCTTCTGAAGTGATAGAGCCCTTGCCTTTTGGTGGTAGGTAATTTAGCTTGGGCCATACTAGTTCTCCCATCAGCAATAGCATCACACAGGCTCAATCCCATCTCTGACTTAGACCCATTTCAAATGGAATCTATTAGGGATTTAGTGAGTCAGCACCATTCTCAAACTCAGGGACATGAAAGGCATTCCCTAAAGAGGAATTTGAGAGACAATTGCCAATTTTGTGTGGCTCATTTATTCCTTTGCAATTCTCACAGATCAAATTTCTGAAGGTAGGGCCTGAGAATTAGTGCCCAGGACTGCTCTGAGTTTAGTATTAACTAGTTAGGTGAGATTGACACATGCTACTCATTTTGGTCCATGAAGCAGGATCATTGGTATATCCTGGGAGTGTGTTAGAAATGTAGAATCCCAAACCCCACTTCAGAGCTGCTGAATCAGAATCTGCAGTTTGAACAAGATTCCTTGTGTATTCATTTGCACATTAACGTTTGAGAAGTACTGACCAAAACCAAATGCTCTATTTTCCATCACCACCTTATTAGAATTAATAGAGTTTGTGTTGGGGAGCTTGTCATATAAAGGAGGCCCTTCAGTATCTTTGATCCCATTACATTTGTCCCTAATGGAAAAGGGACCAAAGATGTTCACTATGTCAAATGAGAAAGTCTTGACTCTTGGGTGGTGTACAGATAATCTGGCAAAAGATTTTTTGGGCCTTAAAGCATAAGAAATCTGGGATTCTAGCTCTTGTAACAGTAGTTTAAAGGAAAAAGTTTCCAAAATGGAAGTGGTGTTTTTAGTCCAAATCTAATATATATTGCATTTGGAAATTATATTTATTTAGTCTCTTAAGCTAGAATAATTCTTCCATCTTTTGTGTGGAATATTTTTTTTTCAAGATTTATTTTATTTACTTTATTTTTCCTTATTTATCCCCTCTTACCCCAGATGGTTCTCTTATCTGTCTGCTCATTGTTTGCTCACCTTCTCCAGGAGGCACCAGGAACTGAACCCAGGGCCTCCCACATGAGAGGAGAGTACCCAACGGACTGAGCCACATCTGCTCCCTGTGGGCTGTGGCATCTGTTGGCTTGTGGCCTCTGCTTGTTGTGGCAGGTGTGGAGCCTACCTCATTGTGGTGGGAGGTGGCATCTGCTCATCTTCTTTTAGGAGACACTGGACCCGAACCTGGGACCTCCCATGTGGTAGGTGGGTGCCCAAGTGGTTGAGCCACATCTGCTTCCCTGGATGGAATATTTTTTGAGTTTAGGTCAGTTATCTTTTAGATTGTTGTAATTTCTGGGTTTGTCTAATTGTTACTTCACAATTAGATTACTGATAAGTATGTTTTTTTGGCAAGCATACTGCGTAGTTGATTTTGTGCACCTTTTATTTCATCACATCTAGAGTCACATAATATCAGGCTGTCCCAATATTCTTAATATTTGGACACTTGTTCAAGGTATTTAATGCCTTATTTCTTTATAGAAAAGTACATTTAATCTTTGAAATCATAAGTTACCCGTGGTGTGATACTTTGGGACAGTATAAATATTATGTTCCCCAGAAACCTTACACACATCACCGATGATTCTTGTATGAATCAATTACATTTGGGGTTGCAAAATGGTGGTTTTGTAAGTCTATCATTTCGTCTACAATTAATTGTCACTTTTCTGTAGTTAAGAGCTTTCCCTTCTTCTCTTCACTTCTCCTTCTCTCTTTTTTCTCTCTTTGTTGTTATCACTTTTAATTCATCATTCTTTTTATTTTACATGTTAAAATTTATATAAAACACTATTTTACCTGGTCAAATTATCCCAAATTTGTTCATTAGGAGCCCCCCTCAAGGGGACTTCTTTGTCCTTTTGATGTGGCCCCATGCTTTTTAGTGCTTTTGGACATTCTGACACATGATGTCCTAAGCTACTATGTGCTTTCCTTCTCCAGTCCTGGAAACAGTCATTTCTCTAAAAAAGAAAGCTTCTTTTAGTGGAGAAAAAGGCTGTGTTAAGATCAAGATCTGGGCACTGGGTGAGTGCATTGCTATTGAAATTGTCATTGACACTATGCTTTTACAGTGGCAAAAGTTAAAAAAAATTTTTTTTTAGACATTGTAAGTTCTTATCCATTCATGATAAAAACTCTCAGCAAACTAGAAAAAGGGGGAACTTCTGCAACTTCATAAGAAGCATCTGTAAAAAACCTACAGCTAACATACTTAATGGTGAAGGACTGAATGCTTTCTCCTTAAGATCAAGGAACAAGGCAAAAAATCTGCCATCTGACCTCCACCTGAAGAGATTAATCCTGTCTCACCAGATGAAACTGCAATGGAATGTCCCATGGTAACTGGCTTACAAGACACTTGTAATGCTTCTTGTTACCCACTCTGACCAACCCTCTTTTCTTCTAGACTTATAACTAGACTAAAGTCAGAAGAAGCCCCAAAGGTGAAGTACAAAGTGTGGCCCATGAGGAAGTAGGCTATTTGCAAAAGAATCACATGAATTTTCCAGTTTATATAGACAGAAATTGGGAATATGTGTAGGAATGTATTTTAAGGGTGTGGGATAATGATGGAAGGAATATAAAATTGGATCAGCCTAACTTTATTGATATGGGCCCACTAAGCAGAGATTCTGGTTTTACTGTTATAGCTCAACAGAAAGGGCTCTAACAGTTTGGGAGTCTGGCTAAACATGGACCAAAAGACAGCCGACACTTCCTGAGGTCTAGATGCCAGAACACCCTGGTATACTGTAGATCAAGGGATGCAAAGTCTTAGAGAGACTGGAATGTTAGAATGGATTTACCATCTAAGAACTGCCCACCCACCCCAGGAATATCCAGAATGGTGACACACCTTTCACCAGGACTGTGATGAATAAATTTGTAAGACTAACTCTACCTTCCCTGAAGAGCTCTGTGGTTGCTCTTCTCTGTAGGTAAGATATGACCATGGGAACTGCTGTCATGGAACTGGATCCTTAAACACTATGGGGATGATCGGATCCTAGGCTGGCAGAAGCCAAGTAGCTGTACTTAATTACAAAAAACAAGGTGGATGTGGCTACCATAATGAAAAGCAGACTCAAAGCAACAATCAAAATAGTCTGAGTCACAGAGACCAATGGGGGTTATCTAATAGATCATGGGGTACCTAGAAGTAAAATAGATGGGCAGTTGTTTTAGTTTGCCAAAGGGCTGCTGATACAAAGTACCAGAAATCTGTTGGTTTTTATAATGGGGATTTATTTGGAGGTAAAAGCTTACAGTTCCAAGGCCATGGTATGCCCAAGTCAAGGCATCAGCAGAGATGCTTTCTCACCAAAGTTAGCTACTGTTGATCCCAGTGTATTGCTACATGGTGATGTAAGATGGCTACCAATTTCTGTGAATATTGAGCCTTCCTCTCTGGGCTCACTGTCTCCTCTTGAGTTGCTCTGTGGGCCTAGCATCTTAGGACTTCATCCTTAAGTGATCCTGTAGTCCTCTCTCTCCTGGTATAGGGCTTTTCTTTTAGGGATTCTGTCCTTGCAGCTCAGCTGTGGGCAAAATTGGAGTCTTTTCTCTTACATGGCAGTTCCCTTTTTCCTCTTTATGTCAGTGTGAGTCCATTTAGGTCACACCCAGCAAGGGGTGGGAAATCAACCTAAGTCACACCTCAATGATGTAGTCAAATTAAAAGCCCTAAAGCAATCTTATCAAGTAATCTAATCAAAGGCCCCTCAACTGAATTTAATGCAATCAAAGGGTATCACACCCAGAGGAATAGATTAGTTTACAAACATCATCTTTCTTTTTTTCAGGATTCATAAAATAATCTCAAACTGCCACGGGATTCATAAAATAATCTCAAACTGCCACAGTCTACTAAATTCCTGCTTGGTTTGTATAAGCAGAAGTATTCTAGGCCAAGTGAACAAAAGTCTAACTTGAATTACAGAAACAGAGAGACATGACCCCTTAATTTATCCCCAGACTTGAGATAGTTTCCAGACCCAGAGCCCCTTGAATGAGGAGAAGGCCAAGTCCCCTTGGGGAAGGACCCCATTACACGGCAAATTTTTATACTGTTACCATTCCTTCCAGCCTACCAAAAGAGACCTATGGCCTTTTACCAGGATAACTGTGCATTGGGG
>PVKH010044162.1:0-10638 GCA_004027955.1 Chaetophractus vellerosus | reverse complement strand
AAATAAAGAGAAATAATCATCTGGGGAAGGGACAAAGTGGTCACAGATCAAGTCTGTCATGTGACAACCCTGAAGGATCCAGGGGAAAGAGCCATACTACAGCTGCCAGCACAGGGTTGAAAAGGAGGTCATTCTAACAGGATGCAGCAGAAGGCCCGAGGCAATGTTATAAATGAAATAAACCCCAAGGGACATTTAGTAACCCAACAGAAATGTCCTTCATAATTCACAATTTTACAAAGGTGATAGCATTCTCTTCCCCAAATAGTGATTGACTTTGGAAAATCAATCTTTCTTGAATCTTGATATAAGTATATAGCATTTTTATTTCTATGCTTAGGATTTGGGAAAGCCTACAATTCTGACTCATCAGTTTCACAATGACCTGGCAAGATTAATCAGTTGGTTACCCGTCAATTATACATGGTAAAGAGGATTATTTATAGCCAGAAAAACCCAAACCTGCCTTTTCACCATTGGTTTAATTTTTTCCACCACACCAGTTCTTTTCTTCAAAGTTGAATAGTAGAGCCTTCTAGTCACACTACATGGTCAGTGCCAAAGAAAACTAACGTAGTTGAGAGCTCAGAAATTTTAAGAAGAAGAAAGAAGGAAGAAGGAGGAAGGATGGGGGAAGGAGGAGGAAGGAGGAAGGAAGGAGGAGGGAGGAGGAAGAAAGGAGGAGGAAGGAAGGAGGAAGGGGGAAGGAAGGAGGAGGAAGGAGGAGGAGGAGGAGGAGGAGGAGAAGAATGCTCATGGGACAATGTACTATTTATTTTGGAAACAGAGGGTTTTCCCACTGGATTTACTATGTGAGGATATTCTTTATATTCTTCATCTGGTTGAAAAGAGGCTAAATTAAATAGAAAATGAAATTCAATGAATATGAAAGAAATAATTCACTTACTATGTGCATAAGAGATGTTCTTAGGAAACCTAATCAAACTGAAATGATAACACTCTAAAACTGCAAGATCAATTAAGGTAACCTATATTAACTTGTTAAATTATATCACTATACAAAGTTTCTTATTTTTATAATGAAACTTTTGAGAAATTCTTCTGCTTTAATAAGAAAAAAAAAAAAACAAGAATAATCAGTCACTAATTCAGAGAAATACACAATGTTAAGAATGACACTGAGTGATTAAAAAGAACCAGCCTTCCAAATTTTTTATCCACTCAACTTAATTGAGCGGGCATTGTAAAGTAAAATTTATAAAAGCTCTTCTACCTCTTTTTCCACATTTCCTTATAAATTATATTTCTGCTATATAAGTTAGGAGCAGAAACAACCTTATGAACCCAGTGGCTTCATGAGTTATGCTGAGGTTCTCAGTGACTTCATATGGGTCTCTGTTTCCAAGAGCCACCAACCAAAGTGACTTAGCTTCATGCTAGTCCATGCTCTGATTCAATTCAAAAGTTAACTGGTACAGTCTGAACTGTGATCCATGCTTGATGGCAAAGCCCCAAAATGTGTATATCCATCATAGGCGTTGTGCCACACTGATGAAGGATATATATGTGGGAGGTGGTGGGAGGTGGTGGGAGGTGTGGGAGGGTGGCATATGGGTACTCCTAAAATTTCTGTGTAACATTTATGTAATCAATGTATCCTAAATATATATATATATATAAAAGTTAACTGGGTTACTGGGCACCTGCAATAGGCAAGGAACTGTGCTAGGCAGCAAAAGATATACAAGAGAATTGAACAGTGGTGAACAATGGTTGTCTTGTCCATAATCAAACTCAGGCAAATTACTTAATTTGTCTGTGCCTCAATTTCCGAATGGGCAAAATGGGAATAGTAATAGTAATTATCTCATAGGGTTGGTTTGAGGATTGAATGAGAATAGTGACTAACCTATAGTATGGACTCTCAATGGTGGCCCTTATTATCATAATTCATTAGTCATTTAGGAGGCATTGAAGACTTTTAAACAGGAAACAATGTGGTCCTAGTTTTAGATCTTTCTTCCTATTTAATAGTTAAAACTAATTAAACTTTCTTGCCCATGTCCTATTCTGCAAATTCTTGCTAAATGATTGGCTAACAAAGAAATAATTGTGCTGACACACTTACCTTGTTCCTTCCAGTGAAGTTTTTGAATTTTAATGGACCCTTGAATGCCTATAGCTAAAAGGAAGACTAAATGGGTATCTCAGACATGTAGCAGGCAGGTGAAGGCTATATTCCAGGACAGGATAAAATATAATTCAATTTTTCTTAGTTAAATCAAATATTGGAAGAGGTTGTTGCTTTAGAACCACCTAAGCTTATAAATATTATTTCTAGAAGCTAAAGTCAACCTGAATCATAAGACTAAGAAAATACAACTGCATCCCTGAATTTTAATAGTTAAAACCAAGCACAAAAACTGGGACATTTTAAATAAATAAAGAGAAGAACCAAGAGGCAAAGATTTACTGCATTTCTCAGACTCTTGGACCAGATTTTATACTAAGTCCCAACTCCATGCAATATGACAGCTCTTAAGGGATGACTCAAGTCTTTTAAACTTGAAGGAGTAAACAAGGACTAAACATGTGGAACAGGAGGCAGAATGAAGATCTGGCTCCAGAACAAAAATCAAAGTTTTCTAAGTCGTGGAAGCAAGGATTAAATAAGAGTCCTGGATGTCTTACCCAGGATAACAAAAACATTGAAAATCTCTATTCAAAAGACCTGAATTTCTGGGCCTTAAGAGGAGCACAGACCAAAAAATATTGTGCTTCAAGACTGAACGCCCTCTGCTGGTCAAGAAGCAGAATTTGAAGCAACAGATCTCTCATGTTTGATCACCTTTATTCCTTTTGAGTTATTTAAGAACACTGCATGTTAAATCCTGTCCTAGAATTTTGTCACTCCTAAGTACTGTGTTTCAACAGTCTTTTACAGAAGTAATCTGTTTACATAGACGAATATGACATTGGAATCATGGGTTTTGAATTCTAATTCAAGTTCTGTAATTATGAGAAACTGCTGACAAGCTTTTTTTCAGTTTTTCTGTGAAACAGAGATCATACTATCTTCTTTGTGACTGATTATTGTAAAATATTTTGAAAATATAAATGCTTAATTAATGACCCTAAAATCAAAGCTCAAAGAGTCATAACCTTCCTACTCTAAAAACAATGCACAATGGAAGAAAAAACTCTTTAAGGTAGAGGCAGAAGACAAGCAGATATTTAATCATGAATGTGATCACTTCTTGTTTTATATATAATTTTATAAAATTTAATGATTACATTTCTAGGAGTATTTTAAAAATAAAACAGGCTCTATTACTATGCTGGTATAACTGTGACAAGAAAATTAATCTTTCCATCATTGTATGATCCCTAAATTCTTTCCTTTTCAAACTTTCAGAAGATCTTGGCAGATCCTGAAAGAGTTAGATGAGAAGGAAAGAGCCAAGAGATGAAGAAGGCCAGGCACTGTTGCATAGGTACACATATATTAACATATTTGAAGTTACTATTGTAAATTCCATTATGTTCATAATCAATTTTGTTACTTCTCTCTGAAAAATACAGAAAAACATTTTTTTCACTATGCTAAAAGCTAACATCTTTGTGAAATGTTACTTTAAAAACCTGTGAAGGGATACAAGGCAAGAAAAGAGTCTGTGTTTTACATCAAATTTTCTACAGGATAGTGGACAATGGTTATATAACCACATTATGGGCTATGAGGTGCATAATTCAAGATCCTGCTACCATTCTTAGTGCTAAGCCAAATAAATTGGGGGGGTGGGGGGGAGGAATTAAAAGGTAAAGCCATCTGATGGGCTTTATTATACCTAAAAACTATCCAGCCCTCTAAAAACTTACCTCACTTATCCACCAAGCAGCCAGCCACCACATGAGATTTGTTCAAAAGGCTATTTTCTGTCACTTTCTCCAAACACTGAGAAAATGCTTCAACCCACAAGGAATGCAACACAGTCAACTCTGAAAAGGAGTAACATGCTTGCTTCCTATGGTCAAGTTGAAAAGCCCATCTTAGGACTTTGCTATTTATAACTGCTTATTTTCTTTAATCTTCCATTGAAACACTTACAAAGTCCTCTGAAAACTCAAGTAAATTACTTCTGGTGATCAGTTTTATCTATTATTTTGTTAAAACTTCTTTAAAAAAAAAACCGCAAGCGAAGATTTTTCTTTCAGAACCAACTCTGATTTTATCCTTGGAAATTGTTAATGTGAAAAATAGTACAGGGGCCGGCGGTATAGCCCAGTTGGTAGGGCGCTGGTTTACCACATGGGAGGCCCCGGGTTCAGTCCCCGGGCCTCCTCGAATGGGCAGACCGCCTTGAGAAGGCAGTCCAACGTGGGCGGGGCACGCCACCGTGGGCATAAAGGCAAGCCCCCGCGGGCGAAAAGGCAAGCCCCTGCGGGCGAAAAGGCAAGCCCCTGCGAGCAAGGGCGGGCCCCCACGAGCAGGCGGGCCGCCGCGCCAGTGAGCTGACTCAGCAGGTCGCCCCAGCAGGGGGAGGCAAGCAGACACAGAGGAACGCAGAGAAAAATGAACACAGCAAGAACAAGCAAAAGGGGGGGATGTATAATAAATAAAAATAAATCTTTTAAAAAAATAGTACAATATCAATAAGGTCACTGTGCTTCACAACTAAAGGTGGAATTACGAATATATTTAAATGTATTAGCAGCTTTTCTTTTTTTTTTTTTAGATTTATTTTTTATTTGTTATACATCCCCCCCTTTTTGCTTGTTCTTGCTGTGTTCATTTTTCTCTGCGTTCCTCTGTGTCTGCTTGTCTCCCCCTGCTGGGGCGACCCGCCGAGTCAGCTCAGTGGCGTGGCGGCCCGCCTGCTCTTGGGGGCCCGCCCTTGCTTGCGGGGGCTTGCCTTTACCCACGGGGCTTGCCTTTTTGCCCGCCCGCAGTGGCATGCCCTGCCCACATTGGCTTGCTTTCTCGAGGCGGTCCGCCAGTTCAAGGAGGCCCGGGGACCGAACCCGGGGTCTCCCATGTAGTAAACTGGCGCCCTACCAACTGGGCTATACAGCCGGCCCAGCAGCTTTTCTTAAAACAATAGTAATTCTATACTTGGTGAGTTGCATACAGACTGATGGAATATGATACTCGAAAGAAATATGGATTTACAGGAAAAATGAAAGAGCACTGGAAATGGTAAATACGTGGATATATATTAAAACCTGTTTTTTAATTTTTAAATTAGTTAAAAGACATATGGGGAAGCAGATGTGGCTCAAGGAGTTGGGCACCCACCTACCAAATAGGAAGTCCAGGTTTGGTTACCGGTGCCCCGCCCATGTTGCCATTTTCAATAGCAACAAAAAGACTCAAATACCTAGAAATTAATTTAACCAAAGAAGTACAAGACCTATATGCAGAAAACTACAAAACAATGCTACAAGAAATTTTAAAAGACCTAAACAAGTGGAAAGACATTCCATGTTCATGGATTGGAAGAATAAATATCATGAAGATCTCAATCTTACCCAAACTGATATATACATTCAATGCAATACCAATCAAAATCCCAACAGCTTACTTTACAGAATTAGAGAAGGCAATTACCAAATTCATCTGGAAGGGTAAGTGCACACAAATAGCCAAAAGCATTCTAAAAAAAACCAAGAGCAACATGGGAGGAATTTCACTGCCTGGCCTTGAAACATATTACAAAGCTACAATGGTCAAAATAGCATGGTACTGGCATAAAGATAGACACATGGATCAGTGGAACAGAATTGAGAACCCAGAAATAAACCCTCACCTATACAATCAACTGGTTTTTGACAAACCTACGAAGTCCACGCTTACGGGAAAAAACAATCTCTTCAACAAATGGCGTTGGGAGAACTAGATATCTATAACCAAAAGAATGAAAGAGGACCCCTATCTCAACCATTATACAATAATCAACTCAAAATGGATCAAAGATCTAAATATAAAAGCCAGGACCATAAAACTACTAGAAGAAAATGTAGGGAAACATCTACAAGACTTTGTAGTAGGTAGTAGTTTCTTGGACCTTACACCCAAAGCATGTGCAACAAAAGAAAAAATAGATAAATGGGACCTCCTCAAAATTCAAGACTTTTGCACCTCACAGGACTTTGTCAAAAGGGCGAAAAGCCCGCCAATTCAATGGGAAAAAATATTTGTAAATCACATATCTGATAAGGGTTTAATATCCAGGATCTATAAAGAGATGTTACAACTCAACAATAAAAAGACAAACGACCCAATTAAAAAATGGGCAAAAGACTTGAATAGACATTTCTCCAAAGAAGAAATACAAATGGCAAAAAAACACATGAAGAAATGTTCATCATCACTCATGATTAGGGAAATGCAAATCAAAACTGCAATGAGATATCATTTCACACCTATCAGAATGGCCACTATTAAAAAGACAGAGAATTACAAGTGTTAGAGAGGATGTGGAGAGATAGGAACACTTATTCAGTGTTGGTGGGAATACAGAATGGTACATTCACTGTGGAGGACTGTTTGGCAGTTCCTAAAGAAGATGAATATAGACTTGCCACGTGACCCAGCAATACCACTACTAGGTATATACCCAGAAGAACTGAGAGCAGTGACGCGAACAGACATCTGCACACTGATGTTCATAGCAGCATTATACATGATTGCCAAAAGCTGGAAACAACCCAGGTGTCCATCAACAGAAGAATGGATAAACAAACTGTGGTCTATTCACACGATGGAATATTATGCAGCTGTAAGAAGAAATGAAGTTGTAAAGCATATGACAACATGGATGGACATTATGTTGAGCGAAGCAAGCCAGACACAAAAGGACAAATACTGTATGAATGTGAAACTATGAACCAAATATATTGTGTAGCATATTGTTTGATTCAAAAAATTTTTATATGTATCCAGTACATTTAATTGAGAAATGTATGTATTTATTCATCTGTGTTTACTTTTTAGTTTTTAATTGTTTATATTTTCAATTATTAAATGTACAAAATAAAGTAAAAAAAAACACAAAAAACCTATGTCTAACACCAAACTAAATGACTGAAATGAAGGCTTTTCCCCTAAGATCAAGAACAAGAGGGTGTCTGCCTTTACCATTTCTATTCAACTTATAATTGAGGTTTTAGCCAGGGCCATGTGGCAAGAAAATGGAAGAAGAAAAAAAGGCATCCAGACTTGAAAGGAAGTAAAACTACCTCTAATTGCAGATGGTATCTTCCTCCCGCCCCCCAGGTGGTTCCCTCATTTGTTTGCTTGTTGTCTGCTCATTGTTTTTTGCTCACTGTTTGTTTTTTCTATAGGAACTGAACTCCAGACCTCCTGTGTGGAAGGTGGGTGCTCAACCACTTAAGCCACACCTGCATTATCTGCTCCCTGCTCGTTTTTTTTTTGTTTGTTTTTGCTTATTGTCTTGCTCATTGCTTTTTCTTGTTGTCTGCTTGTTGTTTTTGCTCAATGTCTGTTTGCTGTCTGCTGTTGTTTGTCTCCTTTAGGAGGCATCAGGAACCAAACCTGGGACCTCCCATGTGGGAGGCAGGCGCCCAACTGCTTAAGCCATGTCCACTCCCCCAGATGATATCATCTTGTATGTAGAAAATTGGAAGAAGTTCACACAAAAAATTATTAGCGCTAATAAATGAATTCAGTGAAATTGTAGGATACAAGATCAATATATAAAAACAAGTTGTATTTCTATACACTAACAATGAGTGATCCAAAAGTGAAATTAAGAAGACAATTCCATTTAAAATAGCATCAAAAAGAATAGAATATTTAGAAATAAATTTCACAAAATAATAAATTTCATAAAAGAAGTTTAAGACTTATGTACTGAAAATTATAAAACATTCTTGTCAGAAATTAAAAAAAACTAAATAGAAAGATATATTAATATGATTAAGGTGGTAATGCTACCCAAATTGATCTAGATGGTCAATGAAGTCCCTATCAAAATCCCAGATGCCTTTTTTTAAATATATAAATTGGCAAGCTTATCCTAAAATACACATGAAAATGCAAGTCACCCAGCATAGCCCAAACAATCTTGAAAACAAAGAACCAAGTTGGAAGACTCATGCATCCTGATTTTAAAACTTATTTTAAAGCTATAGTAATCAAGATAGTGTGGTACTGGCATAAGGATAGAAATATAGATTAATAGAATAGAATTAAGAGTCCAGAAATAAACCCATACATCTACAGTCAACTGGTTTTCAACAAGGATGTGAAAAGCATCCAATGGGGAAAGAATAATCTGTTTAACAAATGCTGCTGGGACAACTGGATATCCACAGGCAAAAGAATGAAGTTAGATCCCTTCCTCATACCATATAGAAAAAATAACTCAAAACAGAACACAGACCTATATATAAGAACTAAAACTATAAAACTCTTAGAAGAAAGCATAGGTGTAAATCTTTTTCACCTTGGATTAGGTAACAGTTTCTTAGATATGACATCAAAAGCACAAGCAACCAAAGAGCAAAAAATAGATAAACTGGGCTTCATTTCTACAAACTAGATACACAAGGGGCCAATAAGCACACAAAAAGGTGTCCAATATCATTTATCATGAGGGAAATGCAAAACAAAATCACAATGAAATACCACTTCACACCCACTAAGATTGCCACCACTACTACTACTGGAAATAATAAGTATTGATGAGAATATGGAAAAACTGGAACCCTTCTACAGTGCTGGCAGGAATGTAAAATGGTAAAGCTGCTATGGAAAGCAGTTTGGCAGTTCGTTAAAAAGTTGAACATACAGTAACCATATGACCCAGTAATTCTACTCGTAGAGATATATACAAGAGAACTGAAAACATATATTCACACAAAAACTTGTACCTGACTGTTTATGGCAGCATTATTCATAATACCCAAAAGGTATAATAAACAACCCAAATGGCCATCAGCTGATGAATGGATAAACAAAACTGTGGTATATTCACACAATGGGAATATTATTCAGTCATAAAAAGGAATGAAATATTGATACATGGATGAATTATGCTAAGTGAAAGAAGCCAGAAACCAAAGGCCACATACTGTATAATTTCATTTATATAAATGCTAAGAATAGGCAATTCCAGAGACAGAAAGTAGATTAGTGGTTACCAGTGGCAGAGGGCAATGACTGCTAATAGGTTTTGGATTTCTTTTTGAGGTGATAAAAATGTTCTGGAATTAGACAGTGGTGATGGTTGATTTATGACTGTACTAAAAACTACTGAATTGCGCATTTTAAATGGTGAATTTTATGGTCTGTGAATTATATCTCAACTAAAGTATAAAAAATTGGTACATGCTGATAAATTAAAACAAACAAGTTCAAATAAACATTTCAAAATCAACCTATATTTATATAATCTTCTTTTATAAAACTCTGGAATGCTTGGGGGAAAATGCATTAAATAGGAATTCAGCAATGGTACTCTAAGTATCATTAGAAGGTACAATTGCAAGAAAACCTAAGGCAGTTAGATTCTTTTTTTTTCTTCCATGTAATATGGGCAAATTTTGTAAAGAAACTCACTTAAACTATGCAAAGGCATGCTTAGCAATGGAGTTACTGACCACTTTCCCATAAATATTACTTTCTTGTTAATTAGCATTCATCTATCACTTTGGAAAACCTTAAACTTGACTGACACTTATTTCAGAAGAAGCAAGCATATAGACAGGCTGTTTCCGAACTGCTTCCAGACAGCCTGAACTTACCATTAACTTAGGAGTTATTATAACAAAACTGGAAAACTTAAAAAAAAAAACAAAACCTGTCTTAGCATAAGCTCTTCCTTATGTTAACTATAAATTAAAATACTTTGGAGGAAAAAAAACGTAAGAAGCCTCAAATATTACATACAGAGCACCATTAAAACTCAATTTACCCTGGGGAGAACAGTGACCAAAATATATGGGGCCAAGGAATGTTAACAATAAAAACACTTGAAGAAAAGACAGGAATCTTAAACGTTCACAGTCAGCTCTGCAGATAACTCAATATTTTATACACCATGCTAATTTCCAGTTTAACCACAAGTATCTATGGCCAGCACTAAAGGGACCACCATGCAAACAAGCCTGTGATTTTGGAATATAAGTAAGTTCCAAGTAAACAGAGATCAAGCTCTATTTTTCTCACCAGTGTACCTAGCACAATTGGGTGAATGAGTGAGTGGATGAATGCATGAATATAAATACTATCGTACCCATTATAGTATTAAGCAAAAAAGTAGGTTACCAAAATATTACTATACTGTGATTTTATAAAAATATGACAAGGAGTTAATAACTTATAATTTCCTTTTCTGTGTTTTCTATAATGCATATATATTTATTTTGATGAAAATGACATTTTACAATATAAAATTTCACATTACAGAGGAATGGGAGGAAAACCAAGAAATCACCAGTCTTTGGATTCAGAAGGTATAAGTGAAGGGGAAAGGAAAGGGACCTAGGAAGAATTGACAATGACATATTCACTGAATATACAACATTAAAAGAAAGTAAAGACTATTATTATTATTATTGAAATAATGAAAATGCTCTAATGACTGAAGTGATGAATGCACAACTACATGATTATAGCAAATACCACTGATTGTACACTTTGGATGAATTGTA
>PVKH010044161.1:0-10645 GCA_004027955.1 Chaetophractus vellerosus | reverse complement strand
GGGGGGGCATCTCAGATGTGATATGAAAATAACAGAGTCAATGGGAAAAGAAAACAGCAGGTTATCTCCCATCATAGATGTTGAGTGTGGTCATGACTAACTTTAATTAGAATTGTATCCTCCTTGATAATGACCTAGATCAGTGTCTCCCTCCAGTCCTGGTGGGGCTTATGGACCAAAGTAATGTGAACACTTTTCCACTGATAAACAAAGGGACCAGCAAGCTAAAAGCCAGTCTTGGCACTTAGGTGGCTGGAGAAGCAGAATAGCAGCCAGACCAGTCTAGTGAGCCAAATGAGGAAAGTTAGGAAATTTGATCCTTTGATAAAATACCCCAGGTCAACCATGGCCATGAAAATCCTGGACAGAGACAACAGCCACTCATGGTGACCCTGAAGGCATAGAGGGAGGGACCCTAGCTGCCCAGAGTGCTGGCAGCAGCCTCACATTCACCAGAGAGACTGACAGATGCACAATTAGGCCCTTAGTAGGCCCTTAGCATCCCTATCCTGCCCCTGGTTTTCTTTCTTGGGACTAGGAGCAGTTGCATTTCTTTTCCAGCTCTTTGAATTCTGCTCTCCAAATGAGATGTGTCACTTAAAATCAGAGTCATGGAGCTGGAGAGAACTTGCTGGGCTATCTCCAACTTTTTTTTCCATCCCAGGGTACTCTGACACTTAAGTCCTTCCTGCCTTAAGAACCCAATGTTCTCTTGCTGCCTTCTTTAGAAAGTTCTTTTATCCCAAGGAGACCTTGTCCCTGAGCTCTCAGGATGGGCCAATGCATTCTGATAGTTGGGGAGGATCTCATCCTGGGGAACCATGTGGGCTAAGTGGCTTCTGTTACCATCCAGGCTGTGGTCAATCCCTGAGAAATTTCAGGGTCATCTGCCAGGATATGCAAGGCAGGAACTTATACCTGGGGTGGCACAGGAAAGACTCAAAGACACATGGCATTGAAAGCCCAGGTTTGTTGCCTCATATCAACACATACGGCCCAGTCTCCAAACTCAGGCATAAGGGACCAAGTAGGAGACCTTCATAGACTGTAGTGAGTGCACTTATCTGGCCTGGATAACAGGTCATGAAGACTGGAACTAGTCTAGACAAGGCAAGGAGGCAATGGGCAGGGCATCTGTCCCTGACAATCTAGGGTATACGATAATATCTCGTTTCAATCTGTATCATACATAGAATCAGAGGCACAGAGACCGAGACATTAGTCAAGCAGAAATTATCATCAATGTCTCTAAGGTTAGCACTGAATCACACAGACATCAAGGAAGAGCACAGATGTGCCCCACTTTGAAAAACCCCAGAATGGGAATTTGTACATAACAGATACACAAGGTAAGCAGTGATCATTCAACTGATTGCCTAGGTCTTTCAGGGAGGGGAGGAGGTTGCAGTCATAACCATAGTGAATTTAAAAGAGAGATTGAATTATATTACGGGGCAAATCTATTGTATAATGCCACACCTTCAAGTTTATTTCTGCCTTTTGTGTGCTTGTTGGCAAATATCTGGAATGGGAAACAAGATCATCTGTTTGGGGAGCCTTCTCTTTGTGTTTCTCAATATTGCAGAAATAAACACACAACTCTAATTTGTTCCCCCAAAGAAGGGAATAATAGTTTTTTTAAAAAAACCACTCTAAACCAGTTAAATATAGTTAACAGCAAAATTCTAATATTCTTGCATCAATGGCAAAGTAGGTACTATATTAATTCTAAGGGTTAATAATAGGGGGGTGTGGGATTTTTTTCTATTGGAGCAGGGGAAATGCTCTAAAATTGACTGAGACAGAGGCAGCACAACTCTGTGATGTAACTGAGAGCCACTGAGCGTACACTTTGGATGGGCTACACAAGGCGTGGGACTGTATAACACAGTGAGCCATGTGGTGGATGAAGGACTGTGGTTAACAGTACAAAGAGGAGAGCATTCTCCTCATGAACTATGACAAATGTACTATACTAATAGATGGTGTTAATAATAGGGTGGCTTATGGAAAAAATACACCAAATGTAAGCTTTGGGACATAGTTAGTGGTAATATTTTGATGATGTTCTTTCACACTTTGTAACAAATGTTCCACAACAAGGCAAGATGTTGATGGTGGGGTGATGTATGGGAAGTCTGCATGTTATATATGATTGTTTTGTGAGTCCACAACCTCTCCAATAAAAAAATTTTTTTTAAGTTACTGGGAGAGCCAAGAAAGAGCATTTATGGTTTGTTTTCATTCATTTTTCTGGGAAATCTAGTCAAGACAATAGCTGCCCTTTGGGTAACATATTCATTCCAAGGGAAAAATGGGTTGATGCCTTTGCTAAAACCAGTCCCGTCCAGAGCACATCTCTGAGTTCACGGCACCAGGGTTGGGCTCAGAGCCTGACTTAATCAAGTCAATGGTGTCATTTTAAGGAAAACTGGACAGCTGCTTACAGACTTGGTTAGAAGTAATGTAGTCTGGTGAATTCTATCTTGAACCTAAACTGAGGTTCAAACATGTCAGGGAATGTACCTAAACTGATGTGTAGACTGAGAATACTCAAGGTGCAGAAGGTTTGTTGTTTGGGGCTGAAAGAGAGGGAGGAGGTGTGGTGGCCACCTGGTGGGGGAGAAAATGAAGGGCCAGCGTGGTTCCCTACCAAAACCTCAGCTTGGTGCCTGAGCCCTGAGAAAAGGCGCTCTGAACCAAAGCTGTAGGACCCATTTTCATGAAGGACTTTGTGGGGCCCAAGGCACAAGTAGCATTCTTATGTCCCCAACTGGTAAGCATGACACAGGCTGCTGGACTGATGGGCCAGAACAGAGCACCACGCTGGCCCTCAGGCATGGCAGCTTTGTCTCCTCTATTTAGTTGCCTTACATGGATTTTGGGATTGTGACCATGGTAGGTAGAAGTTGGGGCAATGGGAAGATGCTCTCAAGAGGCTTTGTGGACAGAGGGCATTAGATGGGCTAGGGTCAGAGAAAAGAGGATGCCCCCGAGTGAGCCCATGTTTTCACTGTAATATACATGGCCACCGTTCTTGAGCACAGACTATACTGGGTGGGACTTTGTTGAAACAGTCAGAAGATCCTAGTTGAGCTCATGGCAAAAAGAATTGTCACTGTTTAGGTGACACATGCCCCTTGGATGGAAATTACACCTCACTATCAGGCTGTGGTTTTCAAATACTAGAGTACTAGTGTTCTGAGGTACCCCTGGGATTGGGAGTACTCAAAGCAGGTATTGGGCCTACCACCACCAACTCAACCACAACAGTCATGATTTCATCTATTTTACATATCGTCAGAAAGTTTTTCGCAGCTTAATACAAAGATCTTGAATACTTCTACTTAAGGACTGTCTTGACTAAGCCTGGCAACTTGCACATAGCAGATTTTCAATGAATTATATATTTATTTTGTGTACCAAATCTAGGATTTTGTGCATACACAAAAGAGGGTTTGAACGGGTAATAACTTTTTTTTCACTCAGTATATATATATATATATTATTTTTAAAAAGATACTTAGATAACATAAATGTTACACAAAAAATATAGGGATTCCCATATGCCCCACTCCCCACACAGGTAATAACTCCTTGTTAATGAATGAAACCAGAGTAATGGCTAGATTTTTGTGGAACAGAAAGGGACTTTGTGGATTTAAGAATACTTGAAAAGAACCTAAGGTCTAACTGCCATATGATCTTCAGCAGGTCACTGATGCTCCAGTTTTGTCTTTGGGGGTTTGAAGTGTTTATAAAAAGAAAACTATGGTTTATTTAAAAAAACACATTGAAAAGAACAAAGTAATTAAAGTTTTAAGTGTTGGGAATACTTTATTCTTTCTTCTGCACACACCAGAAACAAACAAAAACAAACCTTAATGTGGGACATTTATTTTGATTCTTCTCTATTGGAAACAAGCAGAATAGAGAAAGATCATGAATACATTTAGTCTTAACTATATTTCAAAGTTATTGCTGGTTATGTGGGTCTGTTTAATTTTCCATAGCAAGTAAGAATAATGACCAACTCACAAATTGTGTTTCTGTATGCATTTTGATTAACAGAGGCTATTATTACTGGTTTTAAAATGAGATTTGAAAGGGGAGTGGATGTAACTCAAGAAGTTGAGTGCCAGCCTCCTACATGGGAGGCCCCAGGTTCAGTTCCTGGTGCCTCCTAAAGGGAAACAAAAAACAAAAACAAAAACAAAAAAAAACAGACAATGAGCAGACAATGAGCAAAAACAAGAAGCACAAACAAAGAGAAAAAAAAACAGTGAACAAAGGAGGGAGACACCTGGGGGGGGGGGGATTGAGATTTGAAAAGATTAAAGCCCCATTAGTAAATAAAACTGAATGCTGTTAACAGCTCTGAATATCACTACCTTAACACTTCATACCATGCAGATTCAACAAGTATTTTCCTCCAGGTAGAAGGTCTCAGTGAAAATATCTTTGAAAATAGAAGTATACTCTGAGGCACAACTAAACACGTGGCTAATTGTTTTTCTCTATGGTGAGTTGATGGGCCATTTATAAGGACCTTCCCATTTGTATAACTCTGTCTGCCCAGATGGGCCTGCTCCAGGTTAGAACATTCTACTGAGGACCAGTCAAAGCTAGCCAGACCAACACATTTGAAAAAGGCT
This sequence comes from Chaetophractus vellerosus, assembly GCA_004027955.1. Classification (NCBI taxonomy): domain Eukaryota; kingdom Metazoa; phylum Chordata; class Mammalia; order Cingulata; family Chlamyphoridae; genus Chaetophractus; species Chaetophractus vellerosus. Next base: position 5,990 of record PVKH010044161.1, on the reverse strand, counting down.
TTGTCAAAAGTCTAGCAAATCACGTCTGACTTGAGCTAAGCTGCTGAGGAAATAAAATCATACGATATTCTAGAATGTTCTTGGGAACTTTCCTTTGAAGGCTTTGAAAGATAAAGTTCTCTGGAAGCCTCCCCATAAATTCTGTGTAGGGCAGTCACAGTTATAAGCAACTATTCCAAAAAGGGGGTCTATATAACCTAGAATTCTGGATTAGAGACAGCACAGCACAAACTGGGAGGAAAGGGGATATCATAAATCAGAATAAATGGACCAGATGCAGCCCTTCCCCGTGCAGCAATCGCCGACTCCAAGGGACGTGGCACAACCACAGTCTGTTTCCAAGCAGGCGAAGTGATCCAGCAGGGTCTGATCAGAAAGGGCCAAATGGGAATCCAGTTTCATGAGTTCTTGGCAGTAGCAATGCTCGCTGTTAGGGGTAGACTGAAATGCTAACAGGAACCAGCCAGCTCCATGTGAGGCGTGAGACTGGGATTAGACCCAAGTCCTGGGAAACTGAACTGGCAGCAATCAGCTAGGCGGCTGGGATGCAGGCTGGGCCTACCTCCGATGCCAAAGACCAGGGCAGAAGGACCAAGCAGACAGCCTGGCTGTGTGCGCGCCTGGCAGCCAGCTTCAAGGCTTCTGTGCTCACAGTGCTCCAGCCACTCGCAAGAGGCATCAGCAGAGGCTCTTCACATCCCAGTCTTGTTGGGAGAGAAATGCAGCCTCTAGGCTGGGTTTGCATGGAATCTGGCCAGGACAGGATGGAACAAGGGGTCATTGCACAATGATGCTAGGCCTAGAAGGTCCTGCCTTTTACGGTGGCCTGGCTTGGGCAGGGCCATTCGCAGAGAGGAGCACCTCTTGGCAGACCACCACGAAAGCCCCCATTCTCCGGCTACATCTTGAATATCTGCTTTTACTGAGAAACCAAGATCAACTTTTCTCTGGCTGCAAGGATGCAGATGAATTCTATATTCAGCATAGCTAAACAACAAATCCTCTGTAGAATTTTTGAATCCTTTGGGAAAGTTGAGGACATAGTATTAGCTTTCCCATATTCCTCCAAAAGCGGACCACATCTTTGCTTCTTTCCCCAGAAGCTGGGAATCAGCAACAACCCCCCCCCCCAAAAAAAAAAAAACAACACTGTTGGAAAGAAAGGAGTTTTCTGGTGTAAAACAAATTCAGGTTAATGTTTAGAAAATGTAAGTGTGCAAAATCATGTCACCCTCTTGCCCTTAATTTTTATCAGTCAAAAAAGCAAGTATCCAGAAGCTGCTCCAAGTCCTGAGTCAAAAGCAAATACCTTTCACTGTCTGGAACCAGTTTCCACCATGCCACATAACCCCCTGGAAGATTAGCAAAAATTGCTTTCAACTTAATACTTGCAGCTGTTTGGAATTCCTCATTGCCGCTCTGCTGAGTAGCAGAGCCTAACTGGGCGAGCTGTACGGTAAACACATGAATCTCTGCCAGCGCTGGCATCTAACAGCACCATGATTTGCAAACATGTTGAATTGCTATTTTATTCAATAAATGGAACTTACAATAGAAAATAGATTTGGAAGTTGCATCAAACTTGTTTATCCTATTGCGGTGGGCTGGGTAAAGCTATTGTGCTTTGGTTATGAAGGAATCCCTGATGGGAAAAAGCAGGCAGAGTTTCCACTGTTCTTCCCTAGCCCTAATATTAAGCACTCAGCACAGACCCAGGTCACACAATCTTGCTGCACATAGAGCTGGTCACCCCTCCCTTCAAGGCCTCTTCCTCTTAGTACCGAGTCCATAGTTTGGGTCAGGCTGCTACGACAAATACCACATGATGGGTTAGCTTCAGCAGCAGGTATTCATCTTCTCACGGTTTCAGAGCCTAAAAGCCTTGCTTCTATCCTTGGAGTTCCTTGCCTTCCATGTCTGCCTCATGTTACATGGCAATGTCCTCTCCTTTCTCCCTGCTCTTCCAGTTTCCATGGACTTCTGGTTTCTCCTTGTGTCTTCTCTTTATGAAGCCTCCAGTAATCCAGATTAAGACCCACCCTGATTCAGTTCACCATACCTTCACTAAAAATAACATCTTCAAGAGGTTCTCTTTACAATGGGTTCACATCCATGGGGGTGAGGATTAAGATTGAGAACACATATTTATTGGGGTACTTAATTCAACCTACTCAACTAATACTAATCATGTCCTTGTCTCCAGGTCTTAGTGTTAGCCATCTGTGCCACTTTTTTATACGTGTGTTCTTTGAAGAAATATATATATTTATGAATACGTGTATTATCTTTGCTAATATACATATTGTATTGGGTGGAAATATATTATGCATCTATAAGTTTCCTGAAGTCAGAGCTGTGTCTTCTCCATCAGCTAGGGGCTCTCCTCCCTCAGTCTCAGTGGTTCCTGGGATTGGATTCTCTGCCTCTCCCATGGGTCAAAAAAAGCATCCTTAGTCCTAGATCTGGGAGGAGGAACCAAGAGAGAGGGATATTACTGTCTGTATGTGACCAGAGGAAGAGAGGAGAGTGGTTAGCAGAGCCTACAAGAGGCGGAAGAAAACTATCAATAATTTGCCTGCATAATAGCTACACTTCCTTTGCCAGCTTTCAGTCTGAGTGAATGGGTGTGGTCATTATAAGAAGGTGACTATTCCCCCAAGTAAATAGGGTATGCTATTTGGTGGAAAAGGAAATTGGAAGAGAAAGTGTCTCATGTCTGCAGTTTGAAAGCAGGTAATCTCTGTAGTCTGGGTGTCTATTTACACTGCTTTTCAGCAATAAAGGGTAACATTACCTTAATAACCCTCTCTTCTGAGGCAGCAAGGATACTTAACGCATCAGAGAAAGAAGCATTTACTCTGATGAGCCACTTTCCCCAAACGGCAGAAGATCAACACCATTTGCCCAGGAGGTTCTTTTTTTTTTTTTAATTTCTAAAAATATTTCCTGGTTGGGACATGTGACCTAGCACACTGGCACCCTTGGCTCACTCTTCTGTGAGGGCTAATGACACCTTGGGCCCCTACCCCCACCCCTGGCAGAGAGGATGCCATTTCGTAAAGGGAAAATAAATGTAACACTAGACTTTGAAAAAAGAAAGTTTTACAAGTTAAAACCCCAACTAAGTAATTGCAAGGCAGAAAATGGCTTAGTAATTTGATCTCGGATCTTCCAGAAGCACCTCTGGGAGAAAGCGCTCAGTCAACGGGAGAACAACTTTCTTCCCCAGACACTTAGGAGCAGGAATTTTTCAGCCTTTTCTCTTTTCAAAGACACCTCTTGACATTACTGACCTGGGTGCTGCTCTCTTTTAGAACACAAGAGCATTTATTTCAAAATGGCCTTTTTTTTTGACACCTGTTCAAAAACCTGCCCATAGTCAAAGCTGCGGATGACAAGCCGCACCCACTCCCCCGCCCACAGCCACGGGGCATTGTTCTTGGTTCCAGCCGACTTGGAGACCTCGTCTCAACTTGCACTTTCAAAAGGATCTGAGGAGAGAATCAGGGGAAATTTCTTTTTTCATAAATGTGGCCTGAGGCATGCAATGTTTTTTGTCATCAGCCACTAGTACGTACAGTGTAATCATGACAAAGCAAGCAGATGCCTTTTCTTTGAAAAAGCTTAACTGGGCATTACAGCAGCGATGAGGACTGGGGTTATGTACACACAGAAAATGCATTGATTCAGACTCAGCCAAGTCACAATTTGATCATTTTGACCTTTGAGAAAAGGTTGGGGTTTCTTGCTTTTTTTTCTTTTCTTTTCTTTTTTTCAACCTTTTACAAAAGGTAAATTGAAAAGGTAGGCAAGATCAGAGAAGGCACTTTCAATCTATTTGGCATGTTTCTAAGTACCATAGGATATTGCTGGCCTCAAGATAGATCTGCCTGGATAAAAGAGTCTTAGCCTATTCATTTACCAGGCTCCACAGAACCATAAAACCAACTCTGGGAAATGCTATGAACAGTTGATTTTCAAATATGGTCATGAAACTAAAAACACTTGAAATGAACTTACCAGTCTTTAAAATGATTTTGTAATGCAGGTTGTAATGAGGTGGGAAGGTATAAATTAGGGCTTCGGAATTCCCGGGTTTGAATGCTGGTTTACCCACTTACTGCCTAAGAAACATCAGGTAAGTCAATTGACCTCACAGAGCCTGAGCTTCCTCACCCACTGTAAGAAGCTTCCTCATTGGCAGCGAGTAAATGAAATTACATTTGTCAAAGTGCTTTGTAAACTGGTAAGTACAAAACAAATGTATTTTTTTCTAACAACACTTAATAGGTTCTAAAAATTTTGAACGTGAATTTCCTTGAGTGAAGCCCAGGAACCTGTATTTTCAAACACATTTTCTTAAGTGTTGTGTCCTCAGGCTCGGGAACCACCTTGGCTTAGGACAGAAGTTTTTTTAAGTGTGAGTCCGGGACCAGCAGCACCGCACCATCTGGAAACTTGATAGAAATACCAATTCTCAGCCCACTCCAGACATCCCGAATCAGAAACTCTGGGAGCAGGCCCTGGCATATAAATGTCGTAACAAATCAAAAGCAGACTTGGCAAGATAATAGTTTGGATGCTCAATGCAGTTTATTTGTTTGCTTAATCGCCAGCTGCCAACACAACCAAAATGCAATAATCAGGTCAAGGGCACACAACACATTTAAAGGTGAAGGATACCAGATTCTCATCAGCTCAGGCCAACACGCGGCAGGCGGATAACTTTAAGGAGATTTGCCTGTCCAACACAGCAGCAGTGGAGGAGCCAAAGCCATCAACAAGAGGCCTTGGTCACTCTGTGGCAAGGACCATAGCAAGCCTCCCAGCACAGCCCGGGCATTGGAGCCAGGAGTCAGAGCGACTGGGTGTCAACCTGCCTCTACCTGACGCTCATGGCAGTGGTGTCTGCACTAGGTTTTCGTTTTTTGTGTTTTGTTTTAAAGATTTATTTTATCCACCTATTTCTCCCTACTGTTTGCATTTGCTGTTTGTTGTATGCTGGTCTTCTTTTTTTAGGAGGTACCAGGAACCAAGCCTGGGACCTCTCATATTTGAGGGAGGCGTCTAATCACTTGAGCCACCTCCGCTTTCTGCTTTGTTGTGTCTCTCATTATGTTTTTCATCCGTGTGTCATCTTTTTGCGTCAGCTTCCCACGCCAGCCCATCACATCAGCTCGCTGTCTTGCTTGTCGTCTTTAGGAGGCACCAGGAACCTAACCCAGACTTCCCGTGTGGTAGGCAGGAGCTCAATCACTTGAGCCACACCTGTTTCCTGTGCACTAGGTTTTTATGCCTCGGAGGTCTGGTGGCCAATGTCCTTATCAAGGGAGTGTCCCTCTGGCAGGCATGAAGCCAGTCCATACCAGATACTCATATGCCTGTCTGGTTATCATTTGTTACAAAAACATGATTTTCTCAGTCTGTTTACATTCTATTTGTGGTCAATTTTTGGGATTCAAGATCATTAATATTTCGATATACAACAGGCCCTGAGTTCTGATCATCATTTTTTAACAAGCCCTCGGGCAATTAGGAGATAGCTGCAAAAGATGGGGAACCACTGGTCTAGGACTTCAATTTTCAAGCTGAAACGTTCACCGCATCACCGGTAGCTCTTGTCAGGCTGCTGATTCTGACTCGGTAGGCCTGAGATGGAGTGGGAGAGGTGAGGAGATTCTGCATTTTTAAACAAGCTCCCAGGTCGTGCCAATGCTGGCAGCGGCACTGCAAGCAGTAAGAACATGGATGACACCTGCCGGCTTCCGACTCCAACCCTTCAGCAGAAGGGGTTCCCAGCCCCTCACGGCCCCCTCAAACGGACATCTAACAAGATCGTGCAGGGAGAGGACTTCTCCTCCTGCATGAGGGTATAGGGTGGATGAGGGTTCCCTTCTAAGTTGCCCAAAGGTCACCTGCATGAAGGAGCGTGAGGTGGTAGGGAGAACAAGGGATGCTGGGGCCCTGCCTGTGGGTGGGAAAAGGGGTAA